>PVJA010045440.1:0-15641 GCA_004027025.1 Myocastor coypus
AAGACGACCCACAAATTTCGAAAAGATTTTAACTAACAAGTACTCAGACAAAGGTCTTCTATCTAGAATCTACAAAGAACTAAAAACCATTAGGGCTCCGAAGTTCAAAGACCCAATCCAGAAATGGGCATCTGAGATGTGCACACAATTCTCAGAGAAATAAATGCAGCATGCCTACAGATACATGAAGAAATGCTCCACATCGCTAGCCATTCATGACATGCAAATCAAAACAACACTTAGATACCACCTCACCCCAGGAAGAATGGCTATCATAAAGAAATCAACCAGCAACAAATGCTGGAGAGGCTGTGGGGAAAGAGGAACCCTTCTCTACTGCTGGTGGGAATGCAGATTGGTGCAACTATTATGGAAAGCAGTGTGTAGGATCCTTAAAAAACTAGAACTGGAAATCCCATTCAATCCAGCTATCCCCCTACTGGGAATTTTCCCAGAAGAACTGAAAACATCATACCATAGTGATATCTGTGCACCTATGTTTATAACAGCCCAATTTATAATAGCCAAATCTTGGAAACAACCAAAATGCCTATCAAGGCCCGGCAGGATGGCTCAGTGGTCTAAAGCGCCTGCTTAGGAAAGCTTAGGCAGCTGCAGGCACCGCGGTTCAATCCCTGACACCATATGCTGCGCCAGCCCTGCCCTCAGGGCAGGCTGAGCCGGCCATAAAAATAAATAAACAAATAAACAAAAGTTCAGATACAAGAAAAAAAAATAAAAAATTCTTTAGAAAAAATGCCCATCATTTGAAGAATGGTTGAAAAAATGTGGTATTTTTATAGAATGGAATATTACTCAGGTATAAAGATGATAATCTGGAAGACTTCATATATAAATGGATGTATTTTGAACATATACTCATTAGTGAAATAAACCAGACCTACGTGTGTAAATATTGTATAGTCTCCCTAATATAAGAACTCCAATTTTTTTTGTTTCCTTACCAATATCAATTGGAAGGTGTGTCATGCCTACAACCTGTGCTATGTATAACTATTATGAAGACAATATACAGTGTGTCAACTGTTTAAAAAAAGTAATCTTCATTGAAAGGGTTAATGTATAATTGTGTGATCAATCTTATATACCTATATCTATTAATCTAAACTGACCCGATGATGAAAATATGTAATATAACCATTGTCAAATTTAAAACAAAATAAAATAAAGTTAAACAACTTGTACTACTTTCTCATATAGGGAAGACCTCGCATATTATGTTGTCCATAAAATTCTTTATTATTTAAAAAAAAAAGGATGAACTTGAGGCTTTCATTGGTAAATGGATGCTATTAGAGACCATATTCTTTTTTTTTTTTTTTTTTTGTCTTTTTGAGACAGGGTCTCGCTATGCAGTTGAGGCTGGTCCTGAGCTCACTTTTGTAGCCCAGGCTGGTCTCGAACTCACACCAATCCTCCTGCCTCAGCCTCCCTAGTGCTAGGATTACAGGCGTGCGCCACCACACCCGGCGCAGAGACCATATTCTTAAGTGAAAAAAAAAAACCCTCATTTGCAAACATGTTGTCTCCTTAGTGTGAGCACAGGGAAGAGAAAATAAAATCTGAAGGGTAGAGTAGATATTGGAAAAAGATAATGAACCTGTTCAAATGGAAGGAAATGCTGAGTTGAGGACAAGGACCAGTAAAGGACTAGGGAAAGGGACGTATATCTGTGTATATAAGCGGGATGGTTTGGACAACTGTACTGTGGATTGCTGCTGGTCTATAGACAGGAGCAGTTAATGCTTATTTTGATTTGTCTTATTTTTTCCATTCTTTTTCATTTTCTCTCTTCTTACTTGCTAACATATATATTTTCTTCTTCCAAATGCCTGCATGTACCTGGCAGTATGAACAACCAACTTGAAGACAACACTATGCAATACAACAAATACTGTGAAATTCACATTATTTTGTTCAGTGACTATGGGATCCAAAATTTAAGGTGCTTTTACTGAAGGGATAAAGGGAAGAGCTGCAATTACAGAAGTTCAGAAACCAGAGTTTCCTGGATACATTTTTGAAGGCTCTGGAGCCACCAAGGAAAAGTAGCTGCTGCTGAACATGTGCCACTGGAGGGAAAGATTGAAAGATACACATTCTGTTGATAGTGTCACCAGTTGACAGATTGCAATCAAAGGCAACCAATCCAACAATCTAGGGAATATATTTCTCCTACTGTCAGTCTCAGCATTATTTATCATATGGAAAGCAGGGCCTGGGATATAGCCCAGTGACGTAAGTGGCTGCCTGGCAAGTGCAAGGTCCAGAGTTCAGTCCCTGGTACCGCAAAAATAAGTCAACGAGGCTTATCTTGCTTAAATCTTGGCAATGGATATAGCTCAGTGGTGTTAGTACGTGTCTGGCAAGCAAAAAGCCCTTAAGTGAATTCCTGGAAAAAAAAAATCTCAAGGAAAAGAGTTGGCATGATGGTACAGTCTTGAAATCCCAGAACTCAGGGAAGCTGAGGCAGAAGACTGCAAATTCCAGTTCCACCTGGGAAACTTAGTCACTAAGACCCTATCTCTTTCTTTCTTTCTCTCTTTCTTTCTCTCTTTCTTCTTTTTTTTTGTCTTTTTGAGACAGGTTTCTTTTTTTGTCTTTTTGAGACGGGGTCTCACTATGCAGTTCTGGCTGGCCTTGGGGCTCACTTTTGTAGCACAGGCTGGTCTCAAACTAACACTGATTCTCCTACCCCAGCCTCCCAAGTGCTGGGATTACAGGCATGAGCCACCACACCCGGCTCATACTCTATTTCAAAAATATAAAAGGGTTGGGTGGTAGCATAGTGTTAGAGCCCAGGGTATTCAGTGCCCACTGCCTACCACTGAAGGAGAGTGAGGTATTTGAGAACAGAGGAACAACTGACACAACTTAAAAATAAAGTCTTACCAAGAAAACCACATTGGAGAACTTTAATATATAATGGAAAAATGAATTTCCCTTGTAATATATTAAGCCTATATATATGCTCAAGGTGAAATAACTAAAACTTGAAGTTTTTTTTCAGAACTTTCAATGTAATATTTAATCTGCCTTGAAATAACGGGGCTTGATATTATTTCTCACAATGTAGGAAATCATGAAAAATTCCCTGCACAGAATACATTCATGAAAGATTCAGAACTCATTTTAATTCTAATTAAGTATTTCCTTTCTTTTCAATTCAGTGAATTATTTCAAATATATGAAATAATAATAAAATGAGGCATAGGTGTTCACTGTAGCCATAAGACAGCATGCAAAACATAATTTATCACTTCAATTACTATAAATACTGGTACATCAGAAATCTAAATATTAAAAATTCACTAAAATAAACAGTAGTATACAATTTCAATGGCATTATTGAAGGACTTTCATCATCTATTCTCTTGCTTTTGAAAGCTAACTGAATCTTGTTTTAGGTCAAACATTCAATGCTCTAATATCTCAGAAGAATTTAGTTCCTCAAATCTCAGTGGTGTGAGTTTAATTAGCTTAACTGAATTAGTATAGACTCTTTCCTAGATCCTGTAAAAAGTTATGCAATTGGCACAAATAAATTATGGGGGGAGCAGGCAGAGGGGATAATTGTTTTCTTGAGATTTCTCTCTTATCCAGATTGTCACATGCTCTTGTGGAGACCAGAACTGTCACAATCATCTTGCTATCATACTAAACAGGTGGAAAGGGCTTGGGTAAAGTCCAGATAATTTCAAGTAAACAAAGTAAAAGTAAGAAATCTAAAGTGAGACTAAAAAGTTCACTATGGTAATTAATTTGCTTCGTTATTTAACTTAATTTGAATTGTGTTTTCTTTTACTGTATACCAAGATATCTTAAATCACTGTACCAAGTGAATGTGTACCAGTTTCTAGCCTTCTGACATGTATACATCTGTAACACTTGCTTTATATGTGTGTGTAGCTGGGCTGGGAAGGGCTGGCATGGCACATAATGCCAGTGATTGAACCAGGATCACTATACTTTGCCTAAGCTTGCTTAAGCATGCACTTTAGACCACTGAGCAATCTTGTTGGCCCCTATAACACAGTGTTAACTGTGCCAATACCATTCTAAACATTTTAAGTGTTAATACATACTATGAAAATCTCCACACAATCAATATCCTTTGTCTTTTCGTCCTTTCATGTTGTAATAATGTCTGATGTGTATTATTTTTTGGAAATGAATTCCTGTTTGGTACAAGAATTTTCACTCTTTCTCTTCATGTTTTAAACATCAAAAATATTTTTGAATTAGAATATACTTTTATCCTCTTTGAATATGTTGAGTCTTACAGGAATGAATGAACTTCTCCTTACAAGACCATTAACAAAATACAACTGATAAATATTAGAAATTTCACTTAAGACTTCAGTAGTATTTTATTTTACTTATTTTTATTTTTATTGAATTTTTTTTCTTCTTTCAGAATTTTTGTTTGTTTATTTATGTATTTTTATTGCCCGGCTCAGCCTGCCCTGAGGGCAGGGCTGGCTCAGCATGTGGTGCTGGGGATCAAACCGCGGTCCATGAAGCCACCTAAGCTTTCCAAAGCAGGCGCTTTAGACCACTGAGCCATCCTGCCGGGCCCAGTAGTATTTTAGATACTAGAACAAAAGTGTTCAAGTCTCCTAGAGTGATTAACTGTATTTTATTTATTTTATTCATAAATTATGTGCATATATTTATGAGATACACTATGATGTTTTGATGTGAATACATTGTGATGTGATTTAAGTCAGGCTAATTCATATAAACTTTGGCTCATCTACCTTTATTTTGTGGTGGTAATATTAAAATTTCTAGCAATTCTGAAATCTATAATACATTATTATTAACTATAGTCGGAATGCTGTGCCTTGAATCATTACATTCTTTCATTGTTTTTAAATATCAAAAGGCATTGTTATTCTTTTACACAGAACAAATATAGGGGCCCAGCAGGATGGCTCAGTGGTCTAAAGCGCCTGCTTAGGAAAACGGGCGGCGGCAGGGACGGCAGTTCCATGCCCGGCACCACATGCTGCACCAGTCCTGCCCTCAGGGCAGGCTGAGCCGGCCATAAAAATAAATAAACAAACAAACAAAAGTTCTGAAACAAGAAAAAAAAATTTTAAAAGAACATATATAAAATATGTCAATACAACTACAATTTGCACAAACTCTACTGGGTTCCCAGACTGAGTGAAATCAATCCCTTCAGTAATTTATTATTCATTCAATAAACAAAATACAGCTTAAGAAAAAAATCTCATTAGCATCTCTCTCATTTATATATACTATGTTTAAAATGTTAAGTAGATCTGGATCTAATAGAAACTCCTTCAATGAAAAAGAATCTATTTTTAACTTCTTAGTTTGAGGAACAGCTTCAACATAGGGACTATTAGCTCAGAGACAACTAAAATCTTATTCATTTTAGTGTATTTTAACATGTGACTTGATCGCTTCTTGGCCTTTTGGCTAAGATCAAGTGTCACACATGACTCAAATGTGTTTTGTCACCAGTCTTGGTACGGATTTATTTTACTTTTGCATATCTAAGCTAAGAAGTTTTTAAAGACATTCATCTTGTGTATATGTAAGTGATTTATGTACAAGTGTGTGTTTAAATACCCTGAAGGAGGAGAACTAATTTGCATTCATTATACCTGTGACAAATAGTTTGGGTTACATTTAGAAATAATACATCACAAATTTGTACAAGGATTCAATATTAAAAGTACAGATGAATGAAGATGTCAGGGTCAGATTAAGAAAATGCAGAATGCATTTGAGGTACTGCTATGTAAAAAACATAATCTGACATCTCCAAAAAAATTTTATCTAATTATGCAGTTTCCTGGTATCTTATTTTTGTAGGGAATGATAAAAAAGGATTTTTAGTTATTCCTGGAAAAAGCAGACAGTATTCTATTTTAATTAGCAAATTGCAATTGTATATGTTTATGGCATACCATACGATGATTAAATATATGCATAGTTTGTAGAGTGATTACATTAAGTTAATCAAAGTATTAATTACCTCACATTTAGCATAGTGAGAACATCTGAAATCTCTCAGTGATTTTCAAATGCACAATATATTATTAACTATAATCACAGTGTTGTATAATTGGTCTTCTGATAATTTTTAGCCACCCTACTTGAAATTGTGTACATTTTCACTAATAGCTCCGTGAAACACATTTTCCCCTTAGATCCCCTAGCCTTTACTTTACTTACAGTATTAATCTTTATATACCTGGGTTATTTTACTAATTATAATAGTCTCCAGAATAATATAATATTCATGTTATTACAAATAATGCGATGTTGTTATCGTTTGTGTCTAGTTGTCCCCCCAAAGCTTCGTGTAAGGTATGGGGCAGACCCAGCTGGAAGAGCAGTGAATCATTTGAGGGGTGGGGCCAGAGGACCAGGGCAGGGCTTGAGGGAAGGGGCCAGAGGGGCAGGAGCCATTAAAATGGCAGCGTGTGCTCTCCCCATCCCCTCAGGCCAGCAGCTTCGCTTGGTGTTGTGGAGCGGGTCATTCTGGACACTGTGGCACCCCAGCTTGTCCTTCAGATCCTGTAGTGCAGGGCGACAGAGAGAAGATGTTTGGAGAAGACAGAGGCACTGACCTTCTCCTAAGTAAATAAGGCTCTAAGGTTTGCTACATAATTCATGCTGTTTTACACTATGAATCTTCCAGCAACTGTGAGCTAAATAAGCCTTTCCTTTATTTTGAGTGTTGAGTATTTATCCCAGCAATGAGAGAAGAGTAACTAAGACAGATGTCCTTTTTAAAGCCTGAATAGTATTCTATTGTGTACATGCTTCACGTATTTTTCATCCATTCATCTTTTCATGGCATGAAAGTACAAATAATTTTTCAACATACCAGCTTTAGTTCTTCAGAGACTGGTCTTAGTGCATATGAGATATGTACTTGATACAGTTGCTGGGTCATATGGTGGTTTTACCTCTAGGAATTTTGCAGAATCTTTTGTTTTCTATAGTGGCTATACTAATGTATATTTCCACTAACAGAGTAAATAGCTTTTCTTTTTTCTACTTCTTTACCAACACTTATGTCTTGTCATTTTGATAATAGTCATTCTAATAGGCTAGGTGATTTCTCACTTAAATTTCCCTGATGATTAGTGATGTTGAATATTTTACACATAACATGCCTGTTCACATGTCTTATTTTGAGAAATGATTGTGTGGGGCCTCTGACCATTTTTTAAATTAAGTTAAAAAGGTCATGATTGCCCAGTGCAATCTTGAGCAAAAAAAATATAGTTGAAAGGATTACACTACTTGACCTCAAAATATTTAATAAAGCTGTAGAAATCAAAACAGCATGATAATGTCACAAAATCAGACATATACATGAATGAAACAGAACATAGGAACTAGACATAAATATAAAAATTTATAATAAATTGATCTTCAATAAAAGCATTAAAAGCACTCAATTTGGAAAGAACTTTGTTTTCAAGATATGCATGGCGCTTGGAAAATTGGGTATTTATATGCAGAAGAATTAAATAGGTCCAATGCATCATGTCATAGGCAAAAGTCATATCAAAGGACTTGAACATAAAATCTTTTGTCCAACTCCTACAGGGGGAAATACATTGTTCAACTATTATTGGGGAAGAGACATTGGCCTTGGTAATTTTTTTAGACATGAGCTCAAAGCAAAAAAATAAAATAAAATAAATGCATAATGCTGAGGAAGGCCATAGAGATAGCTCAGTGGAGTAAGTGCTGGCCTGGCAAGCCCAGGGTCCTGAGTTCAATCCCTGGTACTTGAAACAAAACAAAATAAATGAGTCCAAAGCAAGGCAATAAGAATAAAATGAGAAAAATGAAGTTGCAGTAAATGAAAAATCTTAAGAACAGCCAGAAAACAACAGACTGAAGAGATAATATATGGGATAAAAGAAAATATCTGTGAGCTGTACGTTCAGTTATGGCTAGCATACAAAATATTTTTCAAAAAATATATATACACATTTGCAAGTCACTGTACTAATAAATGTCTGGAAGCTAATAACCACCACAATGAACTCTTTTGTAATTGTAGAGGCCAAAGGTAACTTCTATTAATCTCATGATAACTCAATAAATTAAGTATTAAAATATTTATGCAAGGGGCCCAGCAGGATGCCTCAGTGGTCTAAAGTACCTGCTTAGGAAAGCTTAGGCGGCTGCAAGAACCGCAGTTCGATGCCTGGCACCACATGCTGTGCCAGCCTTGCCCTCAGGATAGGCTTAGCCGGCCATTAAACTAATAAATAAACAAACAAAAGTTCTGAAACAAGAAAATAAAAAAAAATATATTTATGCAAGTTTTTGACTTTCTGATGTTTGCATTTTTGCCACACTATTTAAGTAACACAAACACCTCAGTAACAAAATATCAGTATGTTTTCAAATGCATTTGGTACAGGGTCTCACTATGCAGCTCAGACTCCTAGTGATTCTTCTCTTTTCAGCCTCGCCAGCACTGGGATTATAAGCATGCACCACCACACCCAGTCCCAGGGGCCAGCTCAGCATGCCCGGGACTGGTGCAGCATGTGATGGCAAGGATCAAACCCCTATCCATGTGCTTGCCTAAGCAGCACTTAATCTGCTGAGCTATCTTTCTGACCTTGAAATTATGCTTTAAAAAGCAACATATCAGTTTTCCTGTATATCTTAAATTGCTATGATAGTCTTTTTTTTTAAGATTTTTTTTTGTCTCTGAACTTTTGTTTGTTTATTTATTTATTTTCATGGCCTGCTCAGCCTACCCTGAGGGCAGGGCTGGTGCAGCATGTGGTGCTGGGGATTGAACCGCGGTCCCTGCAGCCACCCAAGCTTTCCTAAGCAGGCGCTTTAGACCACTGAGCCATCCCGCCGGACCCCTAGTCTTTATTTCTTAATGTAGAAAATTATACTCATAAAATGATTCGTTAAATAATAGGTCAAGATCATCTCTCACAATTAATAAAGTCCAAATCTAGACAATAAATCTAAAAGCATCAGTTTCCTACATTCCTGTGTTATATGAAAAAGTAATCTTGACTCCTAAAATGGACTAAATATCAGATGAAAATGTAAGTCTCACATTTAATTTTTGGAGGAATTGCTATGCAATATTGTGTTTTTTGAGAGCTAACATTTACCCTTCCATGGATCTCCATTTTTAAGAGCTATTTTTTACACAGCTGATCAACTGATGCTATTTTGCTATCTGATACTTTTTAATATTCATGCAGCAAGTATTTAAAATGGGACATTATACCTCAGAGGACAGATAGCTAAAACTGGATATAAAATCTTCTTCTTTTCACAGTAATCACAACTTGGCCTTTGATCTGACTTGAGACTCTATCCTTCTCTACAACACAGTGGGAGGAGGATTCTCTTAGAGTTAAGTAGGGCAAGGAGTTATATAATAGTAATAACTGCTTCCATCTCTCTTACTGTGGAACCTTTACACACCAACTATTTGGTAAAGATAGAAGTATAATCCTTTTTTTATTTTATCTCCATTTTTTCTGCCAGTTAGCATATTGTATTTTTCTTTAAACGAGCTAAAAGTTTCATGTCATTGAACAGAAACAGAATATTTTACAGAAAATTTCAAAGAGTTTTTTTGGTAAAGCTGCATCCCTAGTGATGAAGCGCTTGTGTCGAGAATGATAAGGGTAGTTTTCCTATTGTTCACTCAGCAGGTTGTCATCTTTTTCTTCTTAATAGGGAAAAGCCTTATCCTCAGCAATGCTGCATGAGTTTTTCAGTTACTTGGCAACAATAATAAAAAAGACACATACAGTAAAAGGCCCATCATCAACATCATGACAAATAGCAGTCTCCGCTCATTTAATGGCCACATGGAGACATTACGTTCCGTGCTTTCAAGAATTAACTCCAGTTCATATGATCAAAATGAGCCCGGCTGTATATGTAATAGTTTCAAACATTTTCACTGGTCTTTGTGAATAAATACATACAAAAATGTAAATAATAGGAGGCATTCACTTGAATAAACAAAAAAATCTTGCAATGCATGAGATAAAACTTGTTTCTAATTTAAATATCATGATACATATTTTAGCACAAATTTATGATAACTGAAAGCTAATATAAAAATTCCATATATGGTATGTATGTTAAGGGATGAATAAACAGAAATAAGTAGATGATTCATAAATGCGGATATTCACAAATTGAACCAAACTCTATTTGAGAAAAATACAATATGATAAACAATGCTAGTAAATGAAAATACCTAGGAGCACTATAACCACACTGAAGAGAATGGGAAAAGAACTTAATCTAACTTCAGAAAACAGTAAGATAACTAGATACAGTAAAGGTAGAAACAAAAAGAACTCTTCATAAATGCTATATCTAGTCAATAAATGTGTTTCTCATAAAGGTATTGGGATCATCTGAAACTATACTGTATGTATACTATTTTGAACAACTAAGTAAATATATTGTAGGTACAAGCAATCAAATTTCTTGTTGTTGGAGAAAGCAGAAAGCAGTCAGTAATAAAGGGAAAAAATGAAATTGATCCTGGCAGTGTTCAGTTAGAATCTGAAGTATCAGTAAAAAATCATTATATGCCTACACACAGAGATATAAAATAGTTGTCTACATACAACTATTTTCTGGTTCTGTTTGCGGAGACACTCTAGAAATAATGATCCCAAAATTAGCATTCCTAGTGCAGAAGGCCTGGACTTTAAGCGTCATTTCTCTATAGAAAAGAACTATAAATCCTTGGACAGGTAATTCATTCTAGGGGAAGTGTAGATAAAACCAAGAGGAGATTGAGGAAGCAGACAAATGAAATTCACAAGTTGGAGGAAGTTGGTGAAAATATAGAAGCCAACCTAAAGGAACCTTTAATGAGAAATTTTGGAGTAACAGTTCGAAATCATAAAACCTTCACCAGAGCTCCACTGAGTCCTGGTCTCGTGAAAGACTGACGCAGGACCTGGTAAACACTGCCCCTCCCCACGTGCCCTTGCTAGAGCACAGCTAAATTGCCCCCCACTCTTCCACCATCACTATTACCATACCTGTGTTGAACTGCAGATGCCTGTCGCCCCGGTACTCAGAGCCTTGGTGAGCCTTACCTGCACCCACCCACCACTGAGAATCTTGCAGAACCTTGGCCTGCCCTCATTATCATCGGATCCTTCCTGTGTTGCAGCTTGCCCCACACTACCGAGGTGGAAGCCACAGTGGACCCCACGAAACAGGAGCTGTGCTGAGCCTACTCTGTCATCTCACTCTCCTGAGAGCCTTGTTCATCCACCCCTGCATTGCCACTGTCATTGCTGCAGAGTCAGAGAAAATATCGAGAGCTTCAAAAATGAAAGGAAAGGACAAAAAGCAATCTCGTATCTCCATCCCACTCAAGAAAAAGTAGATGAGACAAGGTCATGGAAGAACTTGGAAGTCGCACACCTGAAATCTCTGAGATGGTAGCATCTGAAGCAAACAAACAGCTCCATCAGGCTATGGAGGAAATCAGATCAGAAATACTCTCTCAGGTAAAAAGGGAATGACTACAATCATGAAAAAATTACTCAATACATATAAAAAAGATAGATTAAAAAAGAGGGGAATAGGAAAATGATGGAAACATTAAACAATACAAGAAAGAACTAGAACACATGAAACAGCTTTAAACAGATGTCCAGCACATTAATAATGTCATTGAAAGCTAGTGAAACTGCTGGAATGAAACTAAAGATAGAATTTCAGACCTTGAAGATAGCATTGTAGCTCATGAACATGAAAAGAAAGATCTCTTAAAAATAACAAGGTACCAGGCTATAACAGTACAACAGCTGCCAGATGATGCAAAGAAAAATAATATAAGACTAATATGTATGAATGAAAAACTGTAGTTAATGTAAATGGCATAAAGAGATTGTGTGCTGAAGTAATAGCAAATCAAGACAATATTTGATCATAATTCCAAAGCAGAATATATATTTCTAAGCTTATAGTGATATAAATAAATAATTGATTAAATATAAGTAAGATATGTAAAAGTTCCTCGTTATAGTGGAATTATAATTGATAAATACACCGAGAAGGAGAATAGGAATCACCATTAGGCAAATACCTCAGTGGTGATTATTATATACATGGTTCACTGACTGGTGCTAGAATCAGTGTGTAAGTGTTTTAGGAAAGAAGATACTTGCTTAGCATGAAAATATGTTCCTTGAGATATGTATTTGCTACTGAGAAGTGGCTGTAGTTTTATATTGGAAAAAAACAGCAAAAACTAGCTTGATTAAATGGTCAAGGTCATTGGCAATGGCAGTAATATGTACTGACATCATGAGCCCAATGACATGGAACACTGAGAAGGCCATACCATCATTTCCATGGTTCTCTTTCCAAGGAAATAAGACCTGAATCTAAGAATGAAAAAGGTAGCAGATAGGCACAAACTGATGGGCAGTCAGCAAAATAAATGTTCAGTAATTGTAAGGACTTCCAGGTCATGAAAACCAGAGTGAGGAGAGACTACGGATTGCTGAAGTCCAGGAAAATAATTAAATGCAGTTTGGCATTTTTGTTGGGGTCCTTGAAAAGGACATTAGTGAGAAAGAAAGGCAAAGTATTAATAAGATTGTTAACTTGATTAACATTATTATGGCAACATGGATTTCCTAGTTGTAATTATTGTATGATGATTATCTAAAATGTTACAGTGGAGTAAGCTCTGTGGTAGATATACTGAAAACATACGTACTGTATTTGAATCCTTACTGTAAATTTAAAATGGTTTTAAAATCTTACAAATGGACTATTTTAATTTTTTTACTTTTTTTCTTGTTTCAGCACTTTTGTTTATTTATTTATTTATTTTTATGGCCGGCTCAGCCTGCCCTGAGGGCAGGGCTGTCACAGAATGTGGTGCCAGGGATCGAACCATGGTCCCTGCAGCCACCTGCAGGCGCTTTAGACCACTGAGCCATCCTGCAGGACCCCAATAAATGCACTATTTTAGAACAAATTGAGGTGAACTTTCACTTCTAATTCTGTAAACAACTGTAGAAATCGGTAAAATACTTCAAGTAGCTGTGTCCAGACACTAAGAAAGAACAGAGAATTCTGATCTTGAAAACAAAAAACAACTGAAGTAAACTTCCAAATCATCCTGAATTTCTGCCTGGAGGCAAAATCCAGAATGGCATGAACCAGCCAAAACACAGCCCAGTTCAGTTGCTATGCTAAGAACACAGTGATCAGAGCTTGTGAATACTAAAACTCCCGGGGTTCATACATTAAGTTGTTAGATAAAAGCGAGCTGTATAGAGTCAATGCTCCAGAAATCTGCACAAAAGTCCCCTTTCATCTTACACATTCTATTGCTCACTTGAAGGGGAGAATTCTATGAGGATCGATAAAGAAAAATACCCAAGACAATACAAAAATCACTGGAGGCTGTGGAGAGAGGGCAGTGGTCTAAACGCCTCCTTAGAGCTGGGTTTGATCCCTGGTACTGCATGCCATGTAGGCCCTGGAACCCTTGGCGCACTGTGCAGGCCACAAAAACCAGGCATGGTGGGGGTGGCTGAGTCAGGAGGATCAGCAGGAGTATGAGTTGTGTAGCGAGAGCTTGTACCAAATAAATAAAGTAATTAATTAATTAATTAATTAATGATTTTTAATTTTTTTTTAAACAAGAAAAGCTACTTGATGGAAGAAGTGGCATACATCTCTATAAAAGAGCTTTAAAGTGGACAGAGGGCCCAGCAGGTAGGCTCAGTGGTCTAAAGCACCTGCTTAGGAAAGCTTAGGCGGCTGCAGGGACCACGGTTCGATCCCTGGCACCACATGCTGTGCCAGCGCTGCCCTCAGGGCAGGCTGAGCCGGCCATAAAAATAAATAAACAAACAAACAAAAGTTCTGAAACAAGAAATAAAGTAAAAAATAAAATAAAATAATATTTAAAAAGAATAAAAGTAAAGTGGACAGAGACAGGGATTAGGATCATCAGGAAAGAAAAGCTGTGTAAATTACTAATTGATGGCCCAGCAGGATGGCTCAGTGGTCTAAAGCGCCTGCTTAGGAAAGCTTGGGAGGCTGCAGGGACCTCGGTTAGATCCCTGGCACCACATGCTGTGCCAGCGCTGCCCTCAGGGCAGGCTGAGCCGGCCATAAAAATAAATAAACAAACAAACAAAAGTTCTGAAACAAGAAAAAAAATTTTAAAAAAATTTAAATTACTAATTGCATGATGAGTTAAAAAGGTTACCACGCTTAGGCTCAAAAAAGTTCATTAAGCTTGTAGTGACATCACTCACACTTATCTACCTTTAAATCACAAATTTGATTTCTAGTGAAGTTTTAAGTTGGCATAAAAGGTCTCATGTAGAAAATATTGACAACTACTATATAACAGATTTCAGATATGTTATGGAATCTTAGCCTTCAGGGCCTTATACTCTATGCATGTTTGACAGCGCTCAAAGACTCTGAAACTACCAACAGCAAGTCTCCTTGAGGTGCCAAACTAGCAGACAATGTCCTGTATTAGCATTCGCTGGCACCTGGGGATTCTGCTCAGGACTTTCCTCCTGAAGGTGAAGTAACTCACATTTTATTTTAAAGCATGCCTAGAGAAATTTTGCTTCTAAAGATATCGCTGAAGAAATCCCACTTTTATGGATGAAAGATTAAGTTAATTTTCTGCTCAACCTGCTCAGAAAACAGGGAAATTAAAATAACAATAAGACAATATATTCTCACACGAAAGTTTGACCAAAATTTAAAAGGTTTACAAAATAAAATTCCCATGAAGGTGTAGACTATTCACAGACATTAATATATAAGAAAATAAGTTAGAATATCTTTATTTGAACAAAATTTCAGAGGGAGATAAATAAACATTTATAATTATCACATTTTCCACTTGAAATCAATTTGTACTTTTCTCTCTCCTTCTTTTCGAAATGTACATTTGCCCTAGAATTCACTTTGAATGATATCAGTTCTATTAATCATAACAACACATAGAAATGTGTATCTTTAAGGAGGAATTCAGTTAAATTAATTATAACGCATGCACACCTCAGAATTCTAGGGGTGTCAGTATCTGCTATCGGAGAGATCTGATGTACCTTTTCCTTAAAGACAATGACAAGAAGTACCGCAACGTGTACACTGCCATTCACGTGTTACAAATACACAATGTACTTTGTAGTGCATCTATGAAAAACAGTCCTAGATTAGACTGAAACTAGAGCACATTTTTAATCACAGTTTCTTACGAAGCAAGGTATGAGTTTTAGAAGAATGTATTCACAAAGGAGAACCGTGACTTGTCCATACTCTGAAGCAACAAAAATATCTGCACTGTTCCTTAAAACTGAAATTTTACTAGAAGTTGAACAAAAACACAAAGGCAATAGGAGAATGTTGAATTACTCTTATTAGAAAGAGTACGTTTTCTATAGAACCATGTTTCATCCCTAGAAGGAATCTTACATTTTTAAGAATCCAGCCCTGGTAGATATTTGCTTATATAGTGACTGCCATGATTCTTCTTTGCCAACTACACATAGGAGACACTTGCCTTTGACCACCTGTGTAAACTCATTCATTGG
>PVJA010045441.1:0-15634 GCA_004027025.1 Myocastor coypus
CCCAGCTTGTCTTTTTTTTTTTTTTCTTGTCTTTTTGAGACAGGGTCTCACTGCACAGTTCAGGCTGACCTTGAAGTCACTCTTATAGCCCAGGCTGGTCTCAAACTCACACCAATCTTCCTGTCTCATCCTCCTAAGTGCTGGGATTACAGGTGTGCACCACCATGCCTGTGTGTTCCAAGTCTGAGATTAGTCTTGGCTATGCAGTGAGTTTAAAGGCTATGAATTACATAGGAAGAGCCTATCTTTTTTTTTTTTGTTTGAGACAGGGTCTCGCTATGCAGTTCAGGCTGGCCTTGAGCTCACTTTTGTAGCCCAGGCTGGTCTTGAACTTGCACCGATCCTCCTGCCTCAGCCTCCCAAGTGCTGAGATTACAGGCTTGTGCCACCACACCCGGCAGGAAGACACCATCTTAAAAAAAAAAAAAAAGTAAATTTGACAGGAGGAACATAATTCAATGGTACAACACTTGCCTAATGAGTGTTAGACTCTAGGTTCTAACTCTAGTACTGCCCTCCCCAGGTAAATTTGTTATTGGTGGGAAGTCTTTGTGAAACGTGGACTTTGATTTAAGTTACTTCTTGATCTTTTTTTTTTTTTTCTTTCTTCTTTCACCCAAGGCCTCAAGTGTACCAGGCAAACAACAGCATTGTGCTGTGCCTTAACCCTATTGTAAAAAGCAAAACTTAGTGCCCTGATCATTTTCAAGTACAGTTGAGTGGTATTAAATGCACCCATAAGGCTAGGCAACCATCACTACCATTCATTTCCAGAGCATTTTTCATTTGTAAAACTGGAATGAAGAGGCAGACTGGAGGTTCATAAAAATCTCGGGCAAAATGCAGATGATTGATGTTGTGAAATCACTTGTTTACCATGTATCGTGTGCTTGAAAATAAATGGACTCTATTAATCCTTTATGAAAACGCTTATTCACATTTACTGTATCTTGACCTTGTCTTCATCTCAGGAACAAAGGCTAAGACTCTCACAGGTCTAGGCCACACCAATCAACTAAACAGTATGTTCCTATAAATATAGACACATTTCATATTCATTGAGCCATCCTAAGCAGGATGCTCATCTTGCAGGACCACACTGCTGCTAAGAATTTTGCTTCTGCTTCCTCTGCATTTGTCATACTGTAAACTTTTACTTCACATTTACCAGTCTTGACCACTCTCCCATTTTCCACTCAGAGCCTCATTTCTGCATTCTTCACAGAATTACAGTCAAGGATGGAAGAGAGGCAAAGGGTCATTCCCATGAACTCCTAGTCCCTCCACAGAGACCTTCTGCTGGACACAACAGTAAGTCTGTTTCCCTTTACCACATGCAACCATTATTCAACTTTCTGTCTCTATGATTTTGATTGCTCTTATGTTATCTGATATAAATACAATCAAACAAAACTTTTCCTCCTACAACTTAATTCACTTAGCATAATGTCCTTATCCATGCTATAGCAAGCCAGAATTTCCTTCCTTTTTAAGCTATGATATTATTCCACAGTATATCACATTTGTTGATCCATTCACTGTGAAGGGATACCTGAGTTGCTGAATTTTTGTTACTGGGAATTGTTTCTGTAAACGTGCTGACAAATAGCTCTTTGAGATCCTGCTTTCAATTACTTTCTGTATAGGAGGACTGGCGAGGTAGCTCAGTTGTTTAAGTGCTTGCTTGGGTAAACCCAGTCAGGTGCAGAGGACCATGGTTTGATCTCCAGCTCTACCTGCCATTCCAGACCCACCCTTGAGGTAGCCTGAGCCAGTTGAAGGAAAAGAAAAATGTCATTCTCAATTACTTTCTGTATATACACAGAATAGTTGCTAAGTCATAAACTGTATTCACCCAAAGTAAGACCTAGACAGAAAAAAAAGCCCTACTATAATTTTTAGGATGTTCGTAATATAAGCCCTACCCTGAAAATAAGCCCCAGTTAAAATACTCAGCTGGAATGACACATTTAGTATGTCTGTTGGAACACACAATGGACATCCTGACTCATACAATAATTATAAATAATATCATTGGTATAAAATGCTTAAAATGATAATATAAATTATAATGAAGTATTTATAAATACCTAAGCAGTTGCCTCTGAACATGAGACAAATGCCTATGTAAAGAATTGAAGTTAAGACTTTCTGCCAAAAGACTAATTGGAGTACACAGCATACAAATAATGCGTACTTGATAACAAACTGATGTGGCTGCATCTAACACAAATCTTCATAATTGAGTATGCCCTGTATTAAAACAGATGTATACAATGTACTTGTGTAAAATAAAGGTATGTCTGCTGAATTCTGGTGCTGCATTTTTTCCACTTTTGTGTGAACCATCATTTTGTTATTATCATTAATCATTATTTTTGTTGCCACACTTGTTAAGTAAGTCTCAGTTAATATTTACAGGAAACTTTGTGAAGCCTACTTTACAAAAGATAGTGACTTGGTAAAGAAGTCATGGGATAAAATCACTGACAGCTATGCTGCCAATGCACTATGAGCAGACTACATGGATAAGAAGCACTAACTTAAGACAGTTCTACTGCTGGACGTAAGTGACTGAGGCAGTGGTTCTAAGGAAATGGGGCTGTAAGAAATATAGACTGCAATTTGGGGTCTGGAGAGTTCTGGTGTTCCAGAAGATGACATGACTATATATGTATAAATGTAGATTTTTGTATATGAATAAATATAAAATGCTATACATGATAAATATGATATCCCCTAAAAATAAACACTACTGAGTCTTCTGGGGCAAAAATTAATACATTTTAAAGAAATTAATAAATGTAGCACAGTCTTATTTTGGGGGAAACATGGTTAGTACAGTAAAGCTCAATTTTCCTAGAAACTGTCATACTATTTTTCAGAGTACCACCTTTTCAACAGTGTAAAAGGTCTCAATTTCTGCACATACTCACCAACAAATATTTATTCCATTTTTTTTTGATAGCAACTAATAGTGTGAAGTGGTACTATTGCAGTTTTAGTTTTCATTTCTCTAGTGATGCTGAGCACTTAAAAAATGTGCCCATTATGCCATTTGTAAATTTTTAAGAAAATTATCCATTCATATCCTCTCCCACATTTAAATCAGGTTCTTTTGTTTTTGAGATTTCTTGATATTATAAATGATACTAGTTGGCTTAAATATTCTGCATGGTTAAATTGCTAATGAATATATTAACATTTTGTAACTTGAGCAAATGAATTTGAGCCCAGCCCAGGAAACATAGCCAAAATTTTACCACAAAACAAAATGAAGCGACACAACACAAAATAAATAATACCACATCTTCAAGTAGAAATAGGAGACTAATATGAATCACATTTCATGTTTAGTTTTAGCTAATAAATTTTCCAAGAATACTTGTTCTCCAAGAATACTTTTACTTACTCTAGGAGATCAACTGTAAAGAATTTAAATATAGATAAGTTATCACTAAAATATCAATGAAAGGTATAAGCAGAAAGATTTTTGTACCTTGTTGACATGAAAAAAAAGAATAATCAAACTTTAAGAAAAAGACATTTTTACCTTTAATATCCTTATCCATTTCAAAATAGAAAATATATGTGCAGGCTTAACTATAAATGTAACAAACATTTATACACTGTGTAATGCAGAAGTGACTTTTACCTGATCTGCTGTAGTGATATGGGCATTTTAATTTGCTGGTAATAATCGGGGTATTTTTTCTTTGAAGGCAAATGGAAAAATGGTTCGGCTATTAGCTGCCCTTGGTTATTCCGACAGCTTCTAACTGCATCATAAAGCTGATAAAAAGGATTTGAAACATCCATAAAGGAACTGATACTCTCTGCTTCTGACTCTCCTTCTTCATAACGTGCAGCTGGAAATACAAAAAATAGTGTGTAAGTGACAAAAAATGAGACAAAAGAACCACACTTTAAACCTTCCAAATTAGCCTATATACATTTGAGAACAATTATTTTAAAACAATAGTTTTAAACCTTCATTGAAAATGTTAAGGATAAAAATACCATATAGAGGGGCCCGGCAGGATGGCTCAGTGGTCTAAAGCGCCTGCTTAGGAAAGCTTAGGCGGCTGCAGGGACTGCAGTTTGATCCCCGGCACCATCACATGCTGTGCCAGCCCTGCCCTCAGAAATAAATTCTAAAACAAACAAACAAACAAAAATACTATATAGAAATGGTACACTAAATAGTAATTGGTACAATGGCTTTTTAAAAATAATTTTAAAAAAACCAAAAAACAAAAAACCAACTCTCTCTCATACTAGGGAATGAACCCAGGGCCTCACATGGATGTACATTCCCAACCTTTATTTTTCTATTTTGAGAGGTCTTGCTAAGTTACTAAGTTGCCTAGGCTGGGCTTGCACTTCCATACCTCCTGCCTCAGCCTCCCAAACTGCTGAAATTACAGATATGTACCATCAACCCTGCAAAAACAGTTCTTTTTAAATGTGTTTTCCTCGTTGTGCTAGGCCAAAGGAAGTAACAAACTGTTCAACAATTTTAGAGCTAAAGTAACAACACAAAGTTTAGTGCCTTAATTTGGATGGAATATTCCCTTATGGTCCATATGTAAAAGGTGTGTGCTATCGTTTCTGACTGGCTATCACCCTAAAGCCTCAGGAGGCCATGGGGGGAGGCTTTTCAGAGGAGGCTAAATCTGGTTTGCAACTGATTATGATCTAATGCTGGGATAAAGGCTGTAAATGCTTTATCTGCTGGAGGGTGGATAGCCTACACATAATGGAAGGACAGAAAGATCTCTCTCATTGCTTTTGGTATCTCATGCTGCCATGTACTGTTGTCCCACTGCCATATGCCACCTGGTCTTAGAGCCAGCCAACTACAGACAGAAACTTGTATGGGGCAAAACAATGGGGACCCCTCCTATCTCTCAAGAGCTGTTCCTTTTAACTTCAGGTGTCAGGTACTTTGTTTCAGCAATAAGAAAAGTAAGCAAAACAGCTTGGTCCCCAAAGAGTTGCTACTGGAAGGTAAATGGACACTTTTTTTTTTTTTTGTGGAACTGGGGATTAAACTCAGGTCCTTATGCTTCCCAGGCAAGTGCTTATTCTACTGAGCTATCTCCCTAGCTCCTCTTTATTGTATTTAGTAGAGGGTCTCAGTACACAGACTGGACTCATAGTGATTCTGTTTTCAGCCCTCAAGCGCTGGGATTACAGGTGCGCAAGTCACCATACCCAGTCTTAATCACCAGTCTCAGAGTGCCCCGGGAGTGGGACTGGTATGACACACCAGGGATTGAACCCCAGTCCCCATGCCTTCTTAAGCAGGCGCTTCAGTCTGCTGAGCCATCTGGCCAGCTCTTTTTTTTTTTTTCTGGTACAGGGTCTCACTATGCAGCTCAGAGTTATGAACCTCCTGCTTTCAGCCTCCTCAGTGTTAGGATTACATACATGTGCCACCTGGTCCCAGCACTCGCCAAAGCAGACACTTAGTCCACTGAGCTATCACACTGGCCCTGGACACTGTTAAATGGTGGGGAACAATGGGAGACTTTCTAGTCTTTGAGGCATGTCCTTGAAGGGGTTAATAGAACCCTGTGTCTCTAATTCTGCTTTTTCTCTGTTATGAGACAATTTTGCTCGACCATATGGTTGCCTTGCCACAAGTCTAACAGCAATGGACTCGCTTAATTGTGAGGTTTCAGCACTTTGTAATGCATGCTGGCCTTGAACCTGCTTATGTAGCCCATTCAGGCTTTGAACTCATGGTCATCCTCCTGCCTCAACCTCCCAGGTGCTGGGGAGGCATGCATTACCATACCAGGCATACTGATATAATAAAAATTTTTTTTTTTTTTTTGGGACCAGGGTTCGAACTCACGGCCTTGCACTTGCCCAGCAGGCACTTGTGCCTCGGAGCTATCTCCCTAGCCCGATATAATAAAATTTTAAAGAAGTGCTACATACATGCACAAGCCTCATGATAAGTGTAATGATTATGTATTGCAAACATATACTAATAAAGAAAAAGATAGGAAAGTTGACTAACACATTTACGAGAGCATAAATTTAGCTTAGGCTGATATTATCAAACACAATTTAGCCTTACATCTCTGACTTTGTCCCACTGACCTATCACTGAAGTGTAATCCATCATACAGGTAATTTTTTGGTACAAAATGAATTGTTAAGACACCAGAATAAACAAAGCATATGTTTATTTTTATAGAAATAGAAAACATTTTGCACATTTCCCTGAATTAACAGTGTATGAGACAATTTAAAATTTGCTGGATAGAGCCGATAAGAAAAATCACTTAGTAAGTACTTAGTTATGAACTTGATAAACACCAGAATCAGGTAATCCTCAACTACAACTCAACACAGCTCTTACTTAAGTGAGAAAACTGGGCATAAGAAGGTAATGATAGCCTGGTGTGTGATTACAAAATCAGTCCACTGACTGGTTTGATAAAGTTCTGGCTAGTATTAAAGGTGTGAGTGCTATACCTACCCAAGGGCAGGTAGTCTGCACACAATATAAGGGACAGAAGGAGGCTTGTGTCCTCTTCCCTTGTTGATTTTGCTGTCTTTCACTACCATGAATGGTTGCCCCTCTGCCATGTGTAGCCTTGCCTTGAAACCAGTTGATTGTGGACTAAAATGTCTATAAACTGAAGCTAAATAAACCTTTCCTCCTTTAACTTCATGTGTCACGTATTTTTTTAAATTTTATTTTAACTTTATCTGTTTATGTTATGGCCAGCTCAGCTTGGGGATAGGGCTGGCACAGCATGTGGTGCTGGGGATCAAACCGTAGTCCCTGTGGTTGCCTAAGCTTGTCTAAGCAGGTGCTTTAGACCACTGAGCTATCTCCCTGGCCCAGGTCTTAGCAATGAGAAATGTAACTAAGATACTTTTCAGAACAAAATCTTGTTTTATTTATTTATGTATTTATTTATTTATTTATTTGAAGAACTGGGGGAAAAAAAAAAACAAAAAACAACTAGGGATTGGACTCAGGACCTTGCACTTACCAGGTAGACACTTGTGCCCCTGAGTTATCTCTCCAGTCCCTATTACTGTTTTGAGACAAGGCCTCATGTAGTTCAGGCTGGCTTCAAACTCAGAGATCCACCTATCTCAGCCTCCAAAGTGCTGTGATCACAGGTGTCTACCACCATACCCAGCTTTCATCATGTCTTTTATCATTTTTTATTTTGTGGCTGACTCAAACCACCCTGTGGGCAGAGCTGGCGCGGCATGTGATGCCAGGGATTGAACTACGGTCCTTGTGTGCTTGCCTAAGCAGGCACTTCAGACCACTGAGCTATCTTGCTGGCCCTTCATCATGTCTTTTAAAACACTGCCTAGAGCAGGGCACGTTGGCATGATCCCAGCACTCGGGAGGCTGAGGAAGGAGGATTATTACAACTTTGAGACCAGCCTGGGCTACAAAGTGAGCTCAAGGCCAGCCTGAACTGCACAGCAAGACCTTGTCTCAAACTGACAAACAACCATCCCCCTAAAAACACTGCTAGATATGGTGTGCTTGCATTTTGTTTGGTTTTAGTATTTGAGTATTAGTACAGTCATATAGTAGATTATAAAGCTCTTTTTCTACTTTCTACAGAAGTCTGTATAAAATTTTATGCCCCCCAGAGGGCTAAGAGTGTACTCACTGATATAGTGCTTGCATATCCTACTGGGTTTGAGCCCTACCCACTACCAAGAAACCCAAAAAACAAAATTCTCAGAAGGGTCTATAGGATGTTCAGGGTCTCACTACTAGGTCAGACTTGTAGTGATCTGCCTGTTTATAGACTCCTAAGAGCTGGGATTACAGGTGCATACCACCACACCCAGTCTCAATTATAATCTCAGTGTGCCCTGGGGATGGGGCAGCACAGAAAGCCCAGGGATCAAACCCTAGGCCCCTGCTTGCTTTAATCCACTCAGCTGGTTTTTTTTTTTTTTTTAAGAATTTTTAATTTAAATTTTTTTTTTTCTTGTTTCAGAACTTTTGTTTACTTATTTATTTTTATGGCCAGCTCTGCCTGCTCTGAGGGCAGGGCTGGCGCAGCATGTGGTGCTGGGGATCCAACCGCGGTCCCTGTAGCCACCTAAGCTTTCCTAAGCAGGCGCTTTAGACCACTGAGCCATCCTGCCAGGACCCCACTCAGCTATTTGGCCGGCCCTTTCAGAGTATTTTTATGTGCAATTTTTATTCAATTTCATTTATTTATTTGGTCCTAAGGTCCCTCCCCCACCACAAGGGACATTTTTTGGTCTTTTTTTTTTTTTTACTATTTTGTTTTTTGGTACCAGAAATTGAACTCTGGGCCTTACACTTGCTAGACAGGCACTGTGCTGCTGAGCTACGTTCTCGGCCCCTTACGTGCAGTTTTAACCACTAGCTTCCTTTAAGGTTCTATGACAAATCAGCATTTCTAATTCTGAATCATTATATGTTTACCATTTTCTAGGAATTTGTTCATCCAAAAATTTTTTGATCTGGGTCTGCAGATGTGATTCAATTAAATTAGTAATCTTGACATGGAGAAATTAACCTGGGTTAAATCTGTGGGTATTTAAATGTAATCCTGGGGCCCAGCAGGATGGCTCAGTGGTCTAAAGCGCCTGCTTGGGAAAGCTTGGGTGGCTTCAGGGACCGCGGTTCAATCCCCAGCACCACATGCTGCGCCAGCTGTGTCCTCAGGGCAGGCTGAGCGGCCATAAAAATAAGTGAATAAACAAACAAAGGTTCTGAAACAAGAAAAAAATAAATAAATAAAATTAAAAAATTCTTTAAAAAAAATAAAATAAATGTAATCATAAGGATCTTTTTATGGTTCAGATCTAAAATGGTCACCCAAAACTTCATGTGGTAGGGATATGCTGATTGGTGCACTGCTATTAGGGGTATTTCTTTCCTTTCCCAGCTCTTACTATTACTCTCTGCTTCCTGGCTGCCACGGCCTTTGCCATGCTGTTTCTGTGTTTAAGCTAGCCAGACACGGACTGAAACCTCTGAACTATGAGCCAAAAAAAACTTTAAGCTGTAGGTGTCAGAATTTTTTCCCAGCAAGAAGGGAAGTGATTAAGACAGATTCCAACAAAAGGAAGGGAAGGGGCCAGGGACATAGTTCACTATTCCTGCATGGTAAGCACAAGGTCCTGAGTTCAGTTCCTAGTAACCAAAAAACAAAAACATGACAACAACAACAAAATCCCAAAACACAGAAGGGAAGAAAGTTAGACGCAGCAGCACATACCTGTAAGCTCAGCACTCTGGGAGTCTGAGACAGGAGAATGCCAAGAACTACCCCAGCCTAGGCAATTCTGGAAGACCTTGTCTTAAGAATAAAAAAGAACAGAGTATGTAGCTCCATCCAAAGGCCTTGGGTTCAGTGCCCGGGGGATAGGGGAAAAGGTCAAAGAAAGAAGGGACAAATTAAAGAAGAAAGAAGGGACCATGTGCCAAGGAATACCAGTGGCTTCTGGTCACCCAAGAAGCTAGAAAAGGCAAGAAACTAGATTCTCCCCTAGAATATCCAGATATATTGTCTGCTGACACCTTGATTTTAGACTTCTTCGCTCCCATACTATCAGAGAGTATAAATTTGTGTTGTTTTATACTAATAAGCTTAGAGTAACCTGTTTCAGCAACAACAAGAAATAGATACACTTATGAAGAAATGTTAATCTTGACATCTTTTTGCTTATCCAATGACTAAGAGAAGGTGGCTTCCACTCTAAAGGGAATGTTTTCAATTTTTCCACTAAAGTACCTTCTGCTTGTTTTATATATTAGAAGCTCAGTTACAATCCCCCCACCAACCTCTTTCTTAGCATTTTGAGATGAGGTGAATCCCTTAATTTGAAATCATCTTGAAAGTCCATCTTATTGGAAGGCAACTGTTCTTCAGTTATTTGCCTACTATATCTTTCTATATCCTTTTATATTCAATTTTCTGTGTTTATGCATACTCAATTTCAACAAAAAATGACGTATAAACTTGGTAAATTTGCCAACCAAAGAATGTAATCAAATGCAACAAAACACATGTCCTTCATAACCAACAAACCAAAGGCCAGAAAAGATCCAGCAAATAGGTACTTAATTAGTTACAACTTAATGCCTACCAGCCAAAGCAGCATCCTCTTCACTCTCTGAGCCATACTGAAGTGCCATGGTAATTGCTGATAAACGACCCCCTTGGACTGCTCTTTTATTACTACAAAGAAAAACAAGCAATTAGAAAAGAAAAATGTTATGATAATTTGATTACATGAACTACTAACTTTAAACAAAGTACTAATATCAAAGAAAAGTAATGTTTAAGCTAGACATGGTGGCATGTGTTTATCATCTCAGCACTCTAGGAGGCTGCGAGGAAGGAGGTTCACAGGTTTCCACTCAGCCTGAGTGAGAGTCCATCTCAAAAAAGAAAAAGACTAGGACCGTACCAGTGGGTTTCATATCAAGCTACATTCCCAGCCCTTTTGTTTTTCATTTTGAGAAGAGATTTTGTTAAGTTGCCCACAGGACTGAACCTGTGATCCTCCTCTCTCAGCCTCCTATAGTGGTACAATTACAGGTATTCGTTGGCATGTTTTCCTGTATTTGTTAACTGTTCTTCATAATCAGTCTTAGCCATGAAAAGCTCTTTTCTTTTCAAAAAAACAGGAAAGAGATGTAGAAAGCTGAGAGTACGCCACTTGCAATTTGCTTTTTATAAAATGTACTTAGTATAGGGTCTATAGGGTCTCACTACACAGATCAGACGCATAGTGACCTTCCAGTTTTCAGCCTCCCAAGTGCTGGGATTACAGGCATGTGCCACCATGCCCAGTCTCAACTGTCATCTCAGAGTGCCCTGGGGGTGGGACCAGCACAGCATGTAGGAGATCGAACCCTGTCCTGGTGTCTGCCTAAGTAGGCACTTTAATCCGCTGAGCAATCTGGCCAGCCCTTGCAATTTGCTTTTACTTAAATATAAAGCACTATTGCTTGATAAGTAAAAGATCCGCTAACAGATACAGTTATTCTAAAATGTTCATTCTCTAAGATATTCATAATTTAACAACCATGCTGGCAAAAATTTTATTATGAACACAAAACTTAATCATTTAATACAAATCAGTATTAACCTGACATCTTATTAGTAGCTAATACTAAATACTATCTGATAATGTTTAAATATTACATGAGGTAAGGCAAGACCTACAATAGTATCTTAACCTTTAAATAAGTCATTTGATAACAAGTTCTCATAATAACCCAAAAGTATTATGTCAAGATAGCCATCAGGCAAAAATTAGTATGCCTACTCTTGAAGCATGGGCTAACTCTCAGACTGAATTTTCTCTCACCGGTAATACTTGCTACTGGGGTTTCTCTCTTCACCAAGACTGCCTTTACTGTGTGAAGAACCTGCCAGTCGGGCTGTAGCCAAATTTGATGCAGTCCTATCCGGAGATAAGATAAAATAGTTCACAAACTTGACAGTAGAGATCATAATATTGAATATGTTTTTAAAAAGTCATTTTCCTTTTTTCTTTGCCTTTTGGGATAGGGTCTTACTATATCATTCAAGTAGGCCTTGAACTCAGTACTTCTGTCTCAAATTCACAAGTGCTCAGATTATAGATATGTGCCACCATGCCCAGGTATTTTCTTCTTTTCTAATATATTTATTTCTGACTCTCTCCTATGCAGCTGGCTCTGCTCTAGGATCTAAGAACTCTGTAAAAGAGGACAGACCAGGGATAGTCTTTGGGAGCCTATGGTCAGTGCAGAACATGAGAATGAAACAAATAAGGCCAACAGCTATCAATTGATCAATTGATCTATCTTTTGTACTGGGATCTGTCTGTCTATCTTTTTTTTTTTTTTTTTTTTTTGTCTTTTTGAGGCAGGGTCTCACTATACAGTTCAGGCTGGCCTTGGGCTCACTTTTGTAGCCCAGGCTGGTCTCGAATTCACACCAATCCTCCTGCCTCAGCCTCCCAAGTGCTGGGATTACAGGCGTGCGCCACCACGCCTGGCTATGGCTGTCTATCTTTTGTACTGGGATCAAATTCAGCATCTTATACTTGCTAGGCAGGTACTGTGTCGCTGAGCTTTATCCCTGGCAAGGCCAGAAGAAATCTAGGAAAATAGCCAACCTTTCAGGTAAGGGAAAGAGAAATGAAATTCCACAACTAAGACTTATTCAAAGGTATAGTCCAATAAGAGAAATTCCAGAATGAGAGTTTAAATCTGTGGGCTAAATACCCTTATTGTTGGGGGCCAGGGAGATAGCTCAGTAGAATAAGCACTTGCCTGGCAAGTGAAGGGTCCTGAGTTCAATCTCCGGTACTGCTAAATAAATAAATGTCCTCATTGCAAATATAAATATATACTATTGTACACTATATATAAGCTTATTACATATATATTTATTGTGTACATTAAATATATATAAACCCATAAAAGTACATGGAAGTGCTAAAAAAGAGGTTTCTTTTTATTTTTTGAGGTAGGTTCTTTCCATGTAATCTAGGCTAGCCTTGAACTTGCAATATTCTTGCCTCAGGTTCCCAAGGGCTGGAATTACAGTGGTGTACCACCATGCCCAACTCAAAATGTCTCTTTTTTAAAGCCCTTCAGTAGCAATAAAGGAGCCAGGTAAGAGTTACTTCTATTCTTTTTAAAATTATATTATCAACAGTAAATATAATCTTAAAATGCAACATAAATCTTGTTTTTCACTGTAGTGATACTACGACAAAATTGAAAAATATAAAAACACAAGGATCTTAGATTTTTTAAGACAGTCTCACTATGTAATTCAAGTTGGCCTTGAACTCAGTACTGTGGCTCAGGCTTGAACTCACGGTGATCCTCATGCCTCAGTCTCCCAAGTGCTGGGATTATAAGCCTGTGCTACCACATCTGGCTCTTACAATGTTTTATAATCCTACCTTATCCGAAGACTTGATTTGGCCATTTCATGGTGTTCAATCTCTGCTTTTTTCATATAAAATATTTTTTTAATTGAATTTGCATCCTGTCAAAACAAAATTACTTGACTTAAAAAAAAGAAATAGAAAGAAAAGTTAATAATGCCCTCATTCAAGTACTAAGTACCTTCACAGCACTCTTTCTGTTTGGAGCTAACTTCTATTCAATAGCCATAAATCTGTACCCTCTAGCCTTTCCATTAGTTTCCAAAACATCTTCATAAAGCTGTCCCTAGTTAAATACAAGATAAAATGGCCCCTAGTTCTTTCATAATTAGTCAAGTAATGAGAAAAAAAAAAATCTAATGGTAAAATACAATTACATCTACTTAGGTATACTAATCAAAAAACCGAAGTGAGGATGAGCTAAGATTCTAAATATTGTATTATGCATGCAAATTTAGAATAAAGATATTTGCTTAAATGAACAGCACAATGAAATTTAGTTTAGGACTTTTTCTTTTCTTTCTTTCTTTTTTTTTTTGTGGTACTGGGGATTGAACTCAGGCCCTTGCACTTGCCATGCAAGCTGAGCTATCTCCTCAACCCCTAGTTTAGGTAAAATTGCCACCTGTACTAACTATGCCCTGTCAAAGACTAAGAATATAAAAACTTCATAATTCATTCTTTCTGATCTAAAACTTCATAATTCTAGCCGGGCGTGGTGGCTCATGCCTGTAATCCCAGCACTTGGGAGGCTGAGACAGGAGGATTGGTGCGAGTTCGAGACCAGCCTGGGGTACAAAAGTGAGCTCAAGGCCAGCCTCAACTACATAGCAAGACCCTGTCTCAAAAAGACAAAAATAAATAAATAAAACTTCATAATTCATTTTTTCTGATCTTCCTTCAAAGCTTGTCAGAAGATGACAAACGAAGTTAATATTAACTACTGATAATAATTTTGAGTATCTGGGTGAGTGTTTAGGAAATTTTAGCATTTTTACTACTGAAATATTTCCTATCTCTTCCTAAATTCCTATGGTTTGGTTAATTCAAGAAATTTCTAGGGTTGGAGATTTAGCTCAGCAGTAGAACTTGCCTAGCAAGCTGGAAGCCCTGTGCTTGGTCCTCAGTACCACCAAAAAAATAAATAAATCTAACATAAAAAACAATTAGGAGGAAAAAAAAAAAAAAAAAACCTGTACAAGAGAAATAGGATTAAAACTTCTAAGCAGAAGCTACAAAATAAGTAACTTTATAATGTGTATTATACTGCAAAGGTTGCTTTTTACATTTATGAATTTTTTTAAACATATTTGGTTGTTACCAGGTCTTACTACACAGATCTGATTTGTGGTGGTCCTCCTGCTTTCAGCCTCCCTTTCACTGGGATTACAGGTGTGTGCCACTATGCCTGGCTCAGTCTGCCCTGGGAGTGGGGCTGGCACAGCATGTGGTGCCAGGGATCAAACCATGGTCCCTGTACCTAAGCAGGTGCTTTAATCCACTGAGCTATCTTGTTAGCCCACACTTATGAATTTTAAATGTAGGAAACAAATCAATATTTAACTTTAAAAATGGATCAGAGCTGGGCGTAGTGGCACATGCCTGTAATCCCAGCACTCGGGAGGCTGAGGGAGGAGGATTGGTGTGGGTTCGAGACCAGCCTGGGCTATAAAAGTGAGCTCAAGGCCAGCCTGAACTGCATACTAAGACCCTGTCTCAATCAATCAATCAATCAATCAATCAATCAATCAATCAATCAATCAAAAAAATAAAAATGGATCAGAGGGCCAGCCAAATAGCTCAGTGGATTAAAGTGCTTACAAGCAGGTGCAGGGACTGAGGTTTGATTCCTGAACCTGCTGTGTCAACCCCGTTCCCAGGACACACTGAGCTGGCAATTGAGACTGGCATGGTGTGTGCACCTGTAATACCAGCTTTTGGGAGGCTGTAAGCAGGCAGATCACTAGGAGTCTGTCCAATCTAGTAATGAGACCATGAACATCCTGTAGACTGTTCCCTAAAATACAAAAGGATCAGAAACATTTTCTGGCATAAGAATAAATATTTAGATGAATGGAATAAAACCAAGATTTTTGAAATAAATCCCTATACCCACAGTTAACTGATTTTCAAAAAGTGCCAAGATAATTCAATGAGGAAAGAAGAATCTTTTCTGTATGTAGTGCTAGGATGCTCTTCCAAGTAAAAGAATGAATCTGCAGTGATATCCCTTTTATCTAAAAGTCAATTCAAATTGTATTAAAAGTTTAAGTATTAAAGAGTTAAAACTACAAAACCCTTAGAAGATAGGCATAAATTTTCATGACCTTGAAATATGATAGTTTCTTTGATATGACATCAAAAATATAAATAACCAAAAAAAAAAAAAAAAAAAAAAAAAAAAAAAAAAAAAAAAAAAAAAAAAAAAAAAAAAAAAAAAAAAAAAAAAAAAAAAAAAAAAAAAAAAAAAAAAAAAAACCAAGAAAAAGAGAGTTAAAGGATAGTATCAGGGCCTGGCAGGATGGCTCAGTGGTCTAAAGTGCCTGCTTAGGAAAGCTTAGGCGGCTGCAGGGACTGCGGTTTGATCCCCGGCACCACATGCTGTGACAGTCCTGCCCTCAGCCAGCCATAAAACTAATAAATAAACAAACAAACAAAAGTTCTGAAACAAGAAAAAAAATTTAAAAAAAAAAAAGGA
>PVJA010045442.1:0-15659 GCA_004027025.1 Myocastor coypus
AAAAAAAAAAAAAAAAAGAATGAGAGAAAGAGAGATCCCCAGAAACTTGAACGTGGGAAGCTCATTCATTGCTTGTAGAGAAAAGAGATTTTGAAGGCATAGAAAAATAGTTTTTGGGAAGGGGGAAATAGAGATGAAAAGTGAAATCTTCCTCCCTAATGCTGTGCAGAAAGAAGGGAGTTGGAACAGCAGGCAGAGGGGACGCAGGAAAGAAAGCAGCAGAGGAATGTTAGGTTCTCTCACCTGCAAGGAAGCATGCCAGACCTCAACCATGTCTGCAGTCCCTGGACTGCTCTCACTCCTCTGTCCTGGCCAGAAGTCTGCAGCCTTGAAGACAGATGCACTGCCAGTCCAGAGAACTCAGTAAGTTTCATGTAGCCCAGGACAATAGCTTGAGAGGGAAAAGAGCTGTAAGTACTCCAGGAGTTCTCAGGCCAGGCTTTTTCTGCCAACACTTTCTGCCCAGCTAGTTTCTCCACATCCAGTGGATTAGTCCAGACTTCTCAGGGCTGAACTCTCCAGTAAGATTCCCACCATCTTCCAGTCTTACCTCCAGTGGCTTCCACAGGCTTCCTTTTGCCAGCCCCAGGCAGGTTGGCCTTCGCACTGCCTCTTACACCTTTCTCGCATACCTTCCCAGAGGACTTTTCCCTCCTATCATGCTTTTCCTTCCCTGTCCTAATTTCAACCGACTCCATTCCTTTTCTGGACTCTGACAGCCCACATGGATGCTCCTCTTTTACCTCTTTTAACCATCACTTGGAACTCAGCCTTCTTTTCCTGAGATTTAACTGACACCTTTCTACTGTGATGTTCCGTTTGAGGATGATTTATCTAAGGGCAAACATCTAATTATCTTTCCCATCTGACTTTTGGCTTTACAGAGAGCTTTTTCCTAATTCTTCTACCAATCTCAGAAAGTTCTGCCAAAGAGATGACATCTAAGTTGGACCAGCATGAATGTATTCACAGGAAAGAAAGGAGAAGAAGAATTTTAGGAAGAAGGAACATTTTAAGGGAGTTCTCTAACCTATGGGGCTACCTTTTCTGGTCAAAAAGTTGGATGACTATGCCATTTACTTAGCAAATAGTAGGTGTATAATGTCAACCCGTCCCCCCAACTCCTTACCACTCTGGATGGTGGGGAGATATATTGGCTGGGTTTATAGTTCCCTTTGGAGATCCCAGGACAGGGCTTGGTTCTTTGGATGCTGAATTGCTCCAGTTGTTGCAAAGCCCTTTCCTGGGGTCTAGGCATGGGAGTGGGAAGGATTTATTTAAGGGAGCAAAATGAAGCAGGTATTCATTAAGGCAGTGGTTCTCAATCTTTCTAATGCCGTGACCCTGCAGAACAGTTCCTCATGTTTCAGTGACCCCAAACCAAAAAACAATTTTGGTGGCTACTTCAAAACTGTAATTCCAAATCAATAACATTTTCCAATGGCTTTAGGTGACCCCTGTGTTTTGGTCGTTCGACCCCCGCTGGCGTCGCGACCACAGGTTGAGTACCACTGCATTAAGATCTTGTAATCCTATCTCCAAACCAGTTTGCTGTCTATCCTAAACTCTATTCAGAGGGTCACCAATGTACCAAACACTCAGAAATGCCAAGACCCAGAAGTATGTAGGGACACACTTTCACAGAATCACAGACATGTCCTAATGCAGCCAGACATGTGGATATACTGGGAATATACACTCCCCAAGGCAGGAGCACACACTGCGCACACACACACACACACACAGGCATACATAGACTGCCATAATCCCTAACATGTAAACTATGACAGAAAACAGTCACACATGCTACATTCACATGAAGACTTAACTACTGACTCTGACTAAACAGACACATAGAGATCTCAACAGACTCTCCCAGACACAGATCCACCATTGGTCTTCACATCAATGTCCACTCACCAGCTCTCTCCTTCCCCTCACTTTCTCCTGCCTCGGGTCTGTCAGCCTTAACAAAGTGGGTAGCAGACTGTGGTAAGTAGCAGGAGACATCACTGACCACTAATACTCTCAGTTCTAGGTGTTTTATCCAATTATTTGAGGCTAGTATCTTCCTGGCAATCCCAGATTTGTCTCTCAATGGAGTTCCAAATTGCATTCTCTTCAATATCTCTAGTGCAAGATGAACCCTTTCTATTCCAAGGACTTTTCCCTTCCCTCTACCCCCTACTCCCAACTTCTCACTCATTTCTCTTCAATAATTTACTCAACAATCTTAACTATTTCATCTACTGCCTGCCAGGCAGAGACAAGAGGGTCAGGCAGGAAGGAGGGTGTAGTCAAAGAACTCACCTTTCTATCTTGAGATCAGGCAACTATCAATAAGTTTTAGTTATCTTCCCACCTGACAACCTGCCTCAAAAAGGGGAATTAATTCTGGGAGAGCAATCTGGGAAAGAGATGAGATTTTGTTTTCAGGCTCCATTCCACCTGTGGTTCCATCTACATCTGTTTGACATATGATGGTAGGCACTTATCCATTTCTCTCCTCCAGGCAGTTGATTTACCCACTTTGCCCTTCTGCTCTCTGTATTTTATATGCCCCTCCTCCCCTTCCCCCTGCACAAATATTCCCCTTTTCTGGCAACTCACTTGTGAGCATGAGCCAGCTCTGTCTTCCATGGCATATACCAGAAGCTGGTTTGCTTACAGTACAGAGAGTTATGGCAGGGATGCTATGTAGAAGATAATGTACCTCCTCTGCCAGATGTAGGAGGTGCAACAGCCTACAGTAGAGAGGGATACTCACTAATTAATTATCCAAGAAACGCCAGGGGGAGCTACAGTGTCCTCTTCAACCCTGGCCCCATGAGGAACGCTCTGCTCTTATTCAACCCAGCTTTCCCTCCCCTACCCTGCTAGAGAGACCAAGTAGAAGAGAGAGAATGAAAATATCTGGAATCCTAAATTGGCATAGATGCCCCTCAGCATGGTGCTCCACTATGCTGGCCCACTGTGCTCAGGGGAAGATGCTGTCACTCCTCTTAGGGGAATGACCTAAAAGGGGCAGAGCTTAAAGGCCAATGGCCAGGGAACCAGGCCCTCTAATCCATAGTTTCCCCAGGTAGAGCTAACACTGTGTGAACTTCCCCTGAGAGGAATCTTTTCCTTCAGATCAGCTGCAAGAACAATGTACCAGAGGTGGGACCCACATACTCAGCTCCCAGCAAGGGACCTTGGCAACCTTTCTCTAAGCCCTGGGCTCAACTCATCCCCAGAGGCCCTGCCTAACTCAGCAGTGTAGGGAGGAAATGGATGGAAGATTCGCCACAGGATGGCAGGATCTTGGTCAGGTCTCATGGGTCGCATGGAGCCACTCTCAGTGGTCTTTAGAGTTGCTGTCTTCTCATTCTGTGACCAGATGGGAGATGCTGGGATCTTATCTCTGTCAGTCTGGTACCTGAGAAGGTGGTTTCTGCTCTCTGTTGCAAAGAACATCCTGTCTTCCTCATGGACTTCAGAAAAGCAGCCCTTCGGAATCTGGAGCATGCACATAATTTCAAGACTGGACCAGTTTCTCCTGGAGATAGTATCCCTGTTCTCTCCTCATCCTCTACCTGACATGCTTTTGAATGCTTGTGTAACTGACAGCCCCATCCCATGTGATGAATTCCTGGGGTTCCTCTGACAATGTTTACTCAGCATACATGGAGTGTCCAATCCTGTTGCCCTCCCAGGAATATCAGAGTAATCTTAAAATGAATGAGACATTTGAGTCTCAATAGTCTTAATGACTCTGGACAAGTCACTCCTCCTCTCTGAGTCTCAGTTTCCTCATTGGTGATACTGATGACATCGGACAACCTCCCTGTCTGAGGATGTAAAATTCTCATAATATGTCCTTGAAAGTTAGCATTCAGTTTGGATGGAGAAGACTTGGACACAGAGAATTACAATTCTGGGCAGTCAGTGCCCAGGGACTTAGACTAAAAGCTGCACTGAAGGCTTGGGTGTAGAGGGTGCACCTCCCGAAGTGGAATCTAAGCCCAGCAGAAGAACAGGAGATCTGGGGCATGTGGAGAGTATCTGAGAACCACAGTCAATACAGAGGAGGCATAGGAAGTGTAGGCAAGGAGGCTGCTCAGACAAGTCGTGAGTAGGCAAGTTCCCTGAGGCTGTTCCACTGAGATTCCAGCATCATTCTGCTCTTACGAGATGTGAGGTCTTAAGTTTCACCTGTAGAAGAGACGATAGTAGAATGCCATATAGGTACATTATGAAGAACATGTGGATTAAGAAACATAGTAGGGCTGGGGAGAGATAATTCATAGGTCTTAGTGCCTGCATGGCAAGTGCAAAGTCCTGAATTTGGTATCTCATATTGCATGCCATGCTGGTCCCAGTGTGGCTGAGACAGAAGGATCACCATGGTTACTACAAGCCTGAACTGCATAGCAAGAACCCATATTTTTAAAAAAAAGGCTGGAAAGGTAACTCAGTACACTAAGTATCTGTTTAGGCAAGCACAAGGACCCAGGCTAGACACACTGGCCTGCCCCATGCATGCTGAGCCAGTCAGTGAGGCCCTGTGTGGTGGCGCACTCCTGTAATCCCAGAACTGGGGAGACTGAAGACAAGAGGCTGACTATGTTTCTGAGCTGCATAGTAAGACTGTGTGCCAAATACCTTAAAGAAAAGCAGAGAGAGAGAGAGAGAGAGAGAGAGAGAGAGAGAGAGAACCACAAAACAGTGCTTGCAAGCACACACAGCAAATACAACCTGTGTAGCAGCTGCTACTTTTAATGTATTTTTTGTTTGTTGGATTCTTTGTTTGTTGTTTGTCATTTGACTTTTTATACAGGATGTCACTAGGTAGCTCAGACTCATAGTGATCCTCCTATTTTCAGCATCTCCCATGCTGGAATTACAGGTATACACCACCACACCAAACGGGTCAGGGATAGTGTGGCACATGGTGCCAGGGTTCAGCCTCTGATCCAGTACTTGCCAAAGCAGGCACTTAGCTGCAGTGGTTACCTTTATTATCTTTTCACTGTTCCTACGTGCAGAGTATTTTAAAGTTCTTTTACTGTTTTGCTATCCTGACCTGGTTTATGTTTATTTGCTTTCTTGTTTATTTCCTTGTCTCTTATTGTCTTTTATTACCCTTTTTGTTTTCTTTAAAAATGAACATTTATATGAGAGAGAGTATAGCAACAATTGAAATTACATTAGAAGCAGCACACATTTAAAAGGGCAGAATAACAGACATTCCAAGCATGGTTTTAGTATTACAGATTGCTATTCTCAGTATCAAAAACCTGTTGGAGATTCTTAGAACCATTATCTAATTTATCCTATGTATATAAGTGCATGACTCTGCCCCTGCCGAGTTTCCTAACTTTTCTGCTTGCTGTCTCTCCATTGTTTAATCCCTAATTTCTTGATTTCTATTCAGCTGTGTTATGCCTCTCCATTTTTATTTCCTCTTTTGAGTTCTTAAACAAGGGAGACTATATTATATTTACACATATAAGTCTGGTTTACTTCATTTGAGTATATCTTCAAAATACATCCACTTATATATGAACACTTTTATTTATCATTCTTTACAGCTGAGTGATATTCCATTGTAAGAAATTCCACATCTTTTTCAACCATTCTTCCATGATGGGCATTCTGGTTATCTCCAAGATTTGACTATCACAAATTGTGCTGCTATAAACATAGGTGGACAAACATCACTATGTTATGTTTTCAGTTCTTCTGGGAAAATTCCCAGTAGAGGGATAGCTGGATTGAATGGGATTTCCAGTCCTAATTTTGTAAGGAGTCTCCACACTGCTTTCCATAATGATTGTACCAGTCTGCATTCCCAACAACATTGGAGAAATGCTCCTTTTTCCCCAGAGCCTCTCCAACATTTGTTGTTAGTCAGTTTCTTTATGATAGCCATTCTTTCTGGGGTGAGATGGTATCCAAGTGTTGTTTTAATTTGCATTTCACAAGTGGTTAGTGATGTGGAGCATTTTTTCCTATACTTATAGGCTTGTTGAATTTCTTTCTCTGAGAAGTGTCTGTTCATCTCAGATGCCCAATTCTGAATGAGGTCTTTGAGTTTTTGGACTCTCATGGTTTTTAGTTCTTTATAAATTCTAGATAGAAGACCTTTGTCTGAATACTTATTAGTTAAAATCTTTTCAAAATTTGTGGGTTGTCTTTTCACTCTGCTGGTAATTTCTTTTGAGGTGAAAAACTTCTCAGCCAGAGGAGGTCCCAATGTTTGATTCTTTCAAGTGTTAAATGTACATTTTGATTTTTGTCCATGAACTCTTTGCCTACCCCGATGCCTTCATATTTCTTCATACTTTGTCTTCCAGGAGATTTAGTGTTTATCCTTTAATATTTAGATCTTTAATCCATTTTGACTTTAGTTTAGTGCATGATGATAGACCTGAGTCAAGTTTTCATTTTCAGCATGTAGGGATCCAGTTTTTCCAGCTCCATTTGTTAAAGAGGCTGTCTTTCTTCAAGTAAACATATTTGCCCCATTTATCAAAGATAAGGTGGCTGAGTGTGTTTCTATTTGCTTCTGCATCTTCTTTTTTATTTTATTTTTATTGCATTTAATAAGAAATAACAATGTGACAGTTTCGAAACACATTAGTAGTACATTTGCTTTGGCATCTTCTAATCTGTTCTGTTGATTCTCAGGTCTGTTTTTGGCCAAATCCATGCCAATTTTGTCACTGTAGCTCTGTAGTATAATTTCAAGCCAGAAATTGTAATGCCTCCTGCTTTAAGCTTTGCTGCCCAAGATTGTTTCTGCTATTCTAGGTTTCTTCTGGTTCCAAATAAATTTAATACATAATTTCTCCAGGTCTATGGGCATACTAATGGCCTCTTGATAGAGATTGCATTAAATCTCTATAACAATTTTGAAATATGGCTATGTTGACAATGTTAGTTCTTCCTATCCAGGAGCAGAGCACATTTTTCCATTTTCTGGAATGCTCTAATATCTCTTTTTTCAGAGTACTGTAGTTTCATTGAATAGATCTTTTACTTCCTTAGCTTAATTCATAAGTATTTCATTTCTGCTGTGCTATTGTAAAAAGTATTGTTTCTCTAATTTCTCTCTCAGTATGTTATTTCTGTAGGGGAAAGATACTGAATTTGCCTAGTAATTCTAGTAGCTTCTTGATGGAGTTTTTTGGTCTTCTAAGAAGATTATCATGTCATCTGCAAATAATGATAGTTCAACTTCTTCTTTACCTATTCTTTTTCATTTTATTTCTCTCCCTTGTCCAATGGCTCTAGCTAATGATTCCAGAATTATATTGAATAGGAGTGGTGATAGAGGACATCTTTGTCTTGTACCAGATTCGAGATTAAAAGACTTCAGTTTTTCCCCATTTAGAATCATGTTAGCCTCTTGATTATTGTAGATAGATTTTATTAAATTGACTTAGCGACCATCAGTTCCACTTGTCTTTACTATTTCAAACATGAATGAGTGTTGGACTTTGTCCAAAGGCTTTCTGCATCAGTTGAGATTATCATGTGGTTTTGGGATTTGGCTCTATTGGTATAGTGTATCACATTAATATATTTGTATATGTTGAACGATCCTGGCATCCTGGGGATGAATCCTACCTGGTCATGGCATATAATCTTCTTAATGGTTTGCTAGGACGTTATTGAGGATTTTTGCATTTGTGTTCATGAGAGAGATTGGCCTGTCATTCTCTTTTTTAGTTGCATCTTTCTCTGGTTTTTGTATCAGTATAATACTTGCCTCCAGGGATGATTTTGGGAGGATGGTTTCCTTTTCTCTTTCATTAAGAGTATGAGGAGTACTGGGGGTATATCTTCTGAAAATTACTTGTAGAATTCAGCTGTGAATCCATCAGGACCTGGACTTTTATATGCTAGTAGATTTTTTATTACATTTTGTATTTCATTGGCTATTACTGGGTTATTAAGAGTTCTTATTTCTTCTTGATTCAGTTTTGGCAAATCGTAGCTTTCTAGGAATCTGTCAATTTGATCTGTGTCTTCATTCTCTGAGAATAAATATTCTCAAAGTAGCTATTAATGATCTTCTGAATCTCTACTGGGTTTGGGTTAATATTACCCTTTTCATTCCCTATTGGTTGGATTTGTGTTTTTTCTTTCTTCTTTTTCATGAGGTTAGCTAGGGACTTATCAATTTTATCTAATCTTTCAAAGAACCCACTTTTTGATTAATTCTTTGTATTGTTTTCTTTGTCTCAATTGAATTAATTTCTGCTCTAATCCTTATAATTTCCTCCTGTCTCTGGACTTTGGGTTTGATTTGCTCTTTGTTTTCTAGATGATTTAGATGCAGCATTAGAGTATTTATTTGTTCCTGTTCTGTTTTCTTAATGTGTGAGTTCAGAGCTATAAATTTCCCTCTAAGAACTGCTTTCATTGCATCCCATAAATTCTGGTAGGTTGTGTTTGAATTGTCATTAAATTCTAGATATTGTTTAATAGCCTGTTTAATTTTCATCTGTAGCCCACTGGTTGCTGAGAAGGGTGTTGTTTAATTTCCACATGTTTCTGGGTATCTTGTGGTTTCCTTTGTCATTTATTTCCAGTTTCATTGTACTGTGGTCAGATAATATGCATGGGATAATTTCTGCTTTCTTGCATACATTTAAGCATAACCTAAAGAGTAGTATGTGGTCTATTTTAGAAAATATCTCAGGTGCAGCTCAAAAAAATGTGTGTTGAGAAGTGGTGGGGGGAAACATTCTGAACACTAAGTTCAGTTTTTCCAAGTTCTAATTCAGATCTACTACTTCTGTTCTAATTTTTATCTGCTTAACCTATCTTTTTGGGATTGAGTGGTGTTAAGGTCTCCTGTTAAGATTGTGGTATTGAATATTAGATTTTTCATGTTCATTAAGATTTTTCTTAGGTAGCTTGCTGTTCCCATGATGCGTGCTTACATACTTAAGAGTGTTGCCTCTTTGTCTTGAATTTTTCCCCTAAGCAGTATGTAGTGGCCTTCTTTATTTTGTTTCATCAATCTGGTTTGAAGTTCAGACTGTCTGCAGACAGGATTGCTCCCCTGCTTTTATCTGAGGTGCTGAGGCACGTATTACTGTTTTTCATCCTTTGACTTTCAGCCTATGAATTTCTTTATGAGTTAAGTGTGTTTCTGGTATGTAGCATATTGTTGTATTTTGCTTCCTAATCCACTCTGCCAGTCTGTTTCTTTTAATTGGAAGATTAAGTCTATTTACATTGATGGTTATAACTGAAATCTATTGACTTATGACTGATATGTTTTTTACCTACTATTGTTTTCCCCTTTATCTCCTGTGTCTAATTGGGTTCCCTATTTGGTGGGTTCCTTCTGTTCTCATTCATGGAGTTTGAGTCACTGTCGTCCCTCTCTAAAATATATTATAGTAGTCTGTGTGCGGTTGTGTTTGGATCATGAAATTCTTTAGTTATTCTTTGTCATATAATTATTTCACTTCTCTCTCATATGTAGAAGAGAGTTTTTTAGGGTATTGCTGTCTGGGCTGGAATTTGTTTTCATGGAGCACTTGAAGCACTCTGCTCTTCTTGACTTCATGGTTTGTGAAGAGAAATCTGCCATTATTCTGATGGGTTCCTTTAAATGATCTTCTGGAATCTGGACTATTTTATGTCTGGGTGTGTTTTTAGTTGGGTTGATATTATTTGGAGTTCTGTGCACTTCAGTTACCTGGATTTCAGATTGTTTTCTCATATTTTAGAAGTTTTCTGCTATTACTTCTACCCATATTCCTTTTATGTCATTTGTATTGAGTTCCTTCTCGTTGATGTGTGTTAGTCTCATGCTGTTCATCTTTGCATTGTCTTGCAGATGTTGGATCATTTTTTCCTACATCCTAATTTTTAAGCGATCCTTTCTCACTGTTTCACAAGCTGTGACTGTGTCTTCATGATGTGAAACTCTACCTTCACTTTAATGCATACGTCGTTTCCAGCTCATGATTCAGTTTTTATTTTCCTTTATATGTTTTTGAAACTTCTTCATGTGATCTCTTTCTTTCCTATATTAGTCATTCAAGGATTCCATCATTTTCCTATCTCTAATTTTTTATCAATGTCTTCTTTAGAAGCATTTTTTAATTCTTTTGTTATAGTTATCCTTTCTTTTTCTACCTCAGAGATTTTTTCTGATCTAATTTCCTCTCTACCTTTCTGCAGTTGTTCCTTTACTTCAGACACTATTAATCCAGAGATTTGTTTTTTAAGAGGATATTTGTGATTTAATTTCCTCTATACTTTTCTGCAGTTGTTTTTTTTCCTTCAGACACTATTAATTCACACATTTCTTTCCTTTTTTTCTTTTACTTCAGAGGTAATTTCTGATCTGAATTATTGTATACATATCTGCATTTGTTTCTTTACTTCAGATGCTACTAATTCCTATATTTCAGCTGTGTGCTTCCCTGTTTTTTCTATGCTACTGTCTTCTGTAGTTGTTCTGGTTGGGTTTGGCGCCTGAGATTGCATCTTGCTCCTTCTATTTGTCATTCTGTACTGCACTGTCCTCTGACTTTTGGTGTAAAATTTCAGTAAAGTTATGCCATTAGCACCTACTGAAATGCGTGTCCAGATCTACCGTGTTTCATCTTGTCCAGATGTGCTAGTTGGATCTTGCTACTGTGCTCAACTTCTTCCTGTTGCAGCTCATAGAAGTAAACCTTCTGTGCACCTCTGGCAAGATGCTCAGCTCCTGGATTAGCTGGGAGGTTCTGACTCCCAGCCTCTGTGCAGGGAATTTTGCTGCAGGGTTCCACAGCAGATGCTGATTCTGGGGTCTGGATGGGGAAGTTCTAGGCCTGTAGGCACACGGGCCAAGAGTTTCTACCTACATGTATGCCAGCCCTGGGGTCTGGGCAAGGAAGAAGTTCTGGTGGCATGGGTGGGCAGGCCAAGTGCTCCTACCTGTGCAGGTGCCAGTCCCAGCTTTTGAGCAGTGAAGAAAGCTCTTTGTCTTATTTTTGTACATTTGGTACTAAGTCTCACTACACAGCCCAAACTCATAGTGATCCTCCTGTTTTCAGCCTCCCCAGTGCTGGGGTTACAGGCATGCACCACCACACCCTGTCCCAGTGGCCCACTCAGAGCACCCAGGGGTAGGGCTGGCAGGTCATATAGTGCCAGGCATCCAACCATAGTCCCCGCACTTGCACAAGCAGTCACTTAGCCTGCTCAACTATCTTGCTGGCCCTCATCTAATTACAAGAAGTGTGCATACTCATCCTTTGTCCGCCATCCTTGCTGCTACTTTCCTTGTTTTACTCATCCATCTTAAATTTCCCCATGGCTAGGTAAAATCACTCTGCCAAGGGGAAACACTCTACATACATACATTACTGCTGATTTCTGCTGGTCTATTAAAAAGGGACAGATTATGCTTTAACTTTCACTTCACTCTTCAATTTTTTCAACCAATTTTTTATGTTTTTATCTGGTAATCTAAACAACTTATTTGACGATAACAACATACCATGTAACAACCATTATTGAATTCCTGTCATTTATAGTAAAATACTGAATTGCTTCTAATGCAAATTTTTTGCTAAATTATATTCTTTTTAAAATTTAAATAAAATATTTCCATAAAAAATAGATGATGGTAGTAATAGAATGGAAACCACCCAGCAGAAAAGTTTAAACATGAGGGATAAAAAGTAAAGCCAGATTAGTATGCTGAGCTATAAAAGGCTCAAGTCAATAACCTTCGACATTGCCCTTTGTGCTGATAACCCACTACTCTTATGGAGTGTTGCTCTATCTATGCATCTGCTATGAGAAGAAATATTTCTACCAATAGTGTTCAGAAAAGTTATGTCTGCATCTTGTACTCTGAACAACTACTATGAAAATAACAATATGCATTATATCAATTATTGTGGCTGTCCTACTAATGTGTTTTGAATCTGTCTCATTGTTGTTTCTTATTAAATGTAATATAAAAAGGCAAAAAAGATTACATGGTAACTCAATGGGGGAAACATTCCATAAGAATTTATAAACATCAACAAGTGGATACAACTCAAAAAAATTTTCAAAAACAAATGAGTCATTGTATATTCATACACTGGGTGACTATTTAGTACTATGTTTTAAAGGAAACAGAGCTATCACACATAACTGCATGATAAAATGTGGAAAGCATCAACTGGAGCTGAAAAAGGCAATTTTGAGAACACTACTGAGCAATTTCATTTACACAAACCTCAATAACAGGAAAACCTAATGAATAGTAATAGTGACAGGAGGTGGGAAAGTGGTTACATGGTTCACAGTGAATTAGAAAGTTATAGGATACATTTGGGCAGTGTTACAGGTTGCATTCAAAATTCCTTCAACTGCACACATAAAGTAGCTATTTTCTTGCATGTGATGCTAGCTGAAGGAAATGAAAACCTCTGTATAAGACCTCTTCCACATCTTTGCTATTATCACAAAAAGTCACCTATAACTACTAACTACATGTTCATTCAATAACCACTTAGTATTTTTCTTTTTAAATATTTTATGAATATATATTGATTATATAATAAATACATTAATTGCATATGATTGACAAATATGAGTATCACATGTAGCATATTTTAATGTCCCTCTCCCCTTCTTTATTTCTTGGCCTCCACCATCTCTTCAACACCTTCACTGATTGGTTTCAACTTATTTAGTCCTGGTTAACCCTACAGCTAAACTAAACTTCCTGTCATGTAATTTCCTAGTTTTATGCAAATTTTACTTACACATCCTTCTGTTGAGTTATTCACATTACTTATATTAGATTGGAAGAATTTTTTATGTTTGGAATTTTAGCTTTGTGTCTGTTAGAATGCTTTCTAACATAATGGTTTTTCTCCTTTCTTGAGCGCGAAAAAAACTGGAAGGAACTGCGGAATCACATAGTCTGCCATTTCACACAGGCTCTATGTGATGCAGAGTGTTTCTGAACTCAAAGTTAAGCCTATACAACAGACCCAGTGCCTCCCTTCTTCCATAGAGCTATCATGCTAGTAGCAAAAAAAAAAAAAAAGAACACATAAGGAGATATATTCTTTAAAACTGGCCTTTTTTTCAGGCACTAGCTTTTTTTCCCTCATTACTAGAAAATATAGTGGAAACTCCTTTGCATTAAATACATCCCTGGGTAAACAAAATGCAATATTTGGCAGGAGGCTTTTAAAACTTCATTAAGAACCAATCTTATATAGTCAGAACATATTATATGCACTTGAAAAAGTGACAGAAGAAATTTTATTATAAAAAATATGAAATTTTCTGCAGTTAAGTACATATAGGAAGTGTAAAAGGGAGTCATATGATAAGAAGCTTGATTTTATTGAGCATATACTCAGTTATAGAGCACTTTTCAAAATGACTCCACAGAGAAAATGAACTCAATAGAAAAGATTTTGGGACTAATTTAAGAACGTAAAAAGTAGAGGGCTGCGGATGTAGCTCAGCACTGTGAGCACCTGCCTAGCAACGGGGAGGTCCTCAGTTTGATCTCCAGTAATGAAGGAAAAAAAAAGTAAGAAATGAAGATCACATAACACAGAACCTCTTGGGACTGAGCACCTGCTTAGACAAGCATGGGGACAAGGTTTCCATGCCTGATATTGCCCCCAAAGACATGCTGAGTTACTGACCGGGTGTTGTAGCACACCCCTGTAATCACAGCGCTGGTAAGGCTGAAACAGGAGGATCACTACAAGTCCAAGCTGCATAGTGAGACCCTGTACCACATACATTTAAAAAAAGAAGCACCTCTTACACTGTTTTCCCATGATGATCTGGATAAAAAAAAGACGATGGCACAGCAAGTCAGAAAGACCCCAAATCCCTCCCTAAATTACTTGGGTAAAATTTGAGTTTTTCTACATAGAAATTTTGAGTTTTCTACATAGTGTGCTTTATCACAGAAGATCCATAGTGGGGAAGGAAATCTGAAATAATATTCTAATAAAAGTAACAGTAGAACTTTTGAGAAATGTTATGTAAAAATCTCAGTGTTATCAGGAAAAGCAGCGTAGATTTTTCTTCTTTTTCAGTACTCTTCCCAGGGCTCCCTTCATGTCTCTGTTCCTCAGGCTGTAGATGAATGGGTTCAGCATGGGAGTCACCACCGTGTACATCAGAGCCATGACTGTCTCCTTCACAGTAGAATTATTCGCTGATGGACATAAGTAGAGGCCAATGACAGTCCCATAGAACAGTGACACCACAGAGAGGTGGGAGCCACAGGTGGAGAAAGCCTTCTGGATGCCCTGAGCAGAAGGAACCTTCAGGATGGAAGAAAAGATCTTGATGTAAGACATAATAATGAGTAGGAATGGGATGATGACAACTAGCCCTCCCATGATAAATATCACTAAATCATTAACACGAGTGTCAGAGCAGGCCAGCTTCAGCAGAGCAGATAAGTCACAGAAAAAGTGAGGGATCACATTGCGCCCACAGAAGGACAGTGTTGCAGTGAGCAGGGTGTGCAACAGGGCATGGAACGCGGTCAGCACCCAGGACAGCGCCACCGGGAACACACACAGTTTGAGACTCATGATGCTTGTGTAATGCAGTGGAAAACAGATGGCGACGCAGCGGTCATAGGCCATGGCCACAAGCAGAAAACTCCCCAAATCTCCAAAAAAGAAAAAGAAATAAATTTGTGTCAAGCAGCCTTCATAAGAGATTGATGGGCTTTGGCTCTGCATGTTTTGCAACAGCTTGGGAATGGTGACAGATGAAAAGCAGAGGTCAGAGAAGGATAAATTTCTGAGAAAAAAATACATGGGTGTGTGGAGATGGGGGTCCAGTTGAATGAGGAAAATGATGAGGAGATTTCCTAGGATTGTGGTAAGGTACATGGCGAGGAACAAGGCATAGAACAAGTGTTGGTATTCTGGCTGGATGGGCAGACCCAGAAGCAGGAACTCTGAGAGGATGGTATAGTTTCGTTCCATTATTGACCGTGTCCAGTATCCTTAAGAGAACATAAGAAGGTTCCTTAAGTCCAACTATAAATAAATATTTGTCTGCAATACATGAGCTGTTCAGTTCCCTGAAAAATTCTTTATTTCGGACTCATCAAAATAATTATAATCTCTACCACAAATTTCTACAATTTGAATCTTCATAATCAAGTATTATTTATTTTCATTTCTCTTTATCATGCATTAGAAAAAGAGAATGAAGTGCATTATATAAAGCTTTCCTATATCAGAAGTGGATGGCTCTTACCTACTCTTATCTATGTGTTTCTGAACAATAAAATTTATCTGTCTTTTCTAGCTCCTGAGGGATCTTGCTCTTTTTGTTTATGACTTGTTGCTGTTCTCCAGGATTCATTGAAACAGAATCTTGTTCTAATTCTATATTTCTCAAGAAAACTTCTTGCACTTTGTTGATCACTCGTTTGTAGCTGAGTCTCTGTGAGACTAAAAGGTCCATGCAGCTAAACTGTATCTGCCTCCATGACTACAGAAGACAACTACCAGCCTTGGTGGCTGGAAAGCCAATATGCTACGAACATTTGTTGCCTGTCCTTCAGTTTGAAATGTACATTTCTCTGCCTTTAAAGACAGCACAAGTCTATCAACTTAGGGTAACTACCACTATTAATTTCTCTTTGGATAATATCTCCA
>PVJA010045443.1:0-15645 GCA_004027025.1 Myocastor coypus
GGTCTTCTTGGCTGAAGGCAGTTTTGTCCCACCTCACGCCCGCCTGGTACATCCCCATGTTTCCCACCCTAGACGCCTTACTTCAAGGATTTGTTCTATAAAACCTCTAGAAAAGGCAGCTTCTTAGGCAGCCTACTCAGGTCCCCCCTCCTGGTCAGCTCTCGGCTCTCAGCTCTCGGACAGAATCTTTCCTTCCCCTAATAAATATATTCTGCTCTTAACCTGTGTTGTTTCTAAAATTCCTTCTTCACTTTTAGAGGACATGAGCTCAGCGCGCATACCCTTGAGGTTGGGACTTTGATTCCCCTGTACCAATACCGTTCTGCTGCGCATGCGTTTACCTACACATACGTGCAGGGCAAGCGTAAGGTGTGTATCTCAGAACATTTGTGCATTTCTTCTACGAGTATTTTGTTCCAAGAGAAATCCTCCCTACGAAAACAAGTTGCATGCTTGCACTTTTCAGCTTAAGACTGAAACCCGTCAGATTATGCTTCTCTCGTTTGCTCTCTCTCTTTTCTTTCAAAGAGAATAATTTTTACTGGTACGTTGTAGTTATATAAATAAGGATTGTGTTCATACTAGGGAATGTACATGATATGGCTCGATTCTTTTTCTCCCATTTTCTTACCCTTCCTTCAATCCCTCTCCTCATTTACAAAATCTTTTCCATCTTTTTTCCTTCTTTTCCTTTTTTTTAACTTCCCTTGTTTTCTGAGAAATCCAAAGCTAAATCTAAATCTCAGATGTAATCATCTCCTGACCCCCGGCTAATCGCTATCGCTAGTATCTTTTCATTAAGAACAAGCCCGTGTTGTTTATCTAAATTTGCTATATTCCTTAATTCCATGTTGACAAAGACGTCAAATGCTGCAAGTTATAATCTATAAACAATGACAGTTCTGAAGGAAATCCCAGGAAAGCAAAGCTCTGATGTCACGTGTCCTTCAGCTCTGTCTTGACCACAATATTAAAAACCAAATCACGGAAGCTGTAACTATGTAGCTGTGAGACTCCAAGTCCGTGAGAGGGGAAAGAGCATTCATGCTCACTTTCCGTTCTCCACAGTTCCTAGCTCTGAACCATTCCAAGAAATAAAAAATGTGATAATCCCAGTCAGATTTGATTATCCAAATGAAAGGAGAGAGAAAACTTTCCAGGAAGAAGTGGAGCCTGGGAGACTGGGTGCTCTCCTTGCACGGAAAGCTTTGGATTTCTCAGGGCTCGCTGCTTCCTGGATACCAGCCCTGTCCTCACACCTCACCTCTGGAGCTCAGAGGCCCAGGGGCACTGTTAAAAACTTCAGACACATGTAGGGAAGACCCAGCTGGGCCAGAGACAGCCCCGTGAGCTCTTGCCCAGAACACCCCAGGCTATGCCACCCCTTCTGTCCTGATGTGTCTCCCTCAGGCAGCCCCGTCTGCAAGGGCACCCATGGGTCCAGCGAGGCGCAGAGCCCATAGGGGCGACCTATCTATCCTATAGGTCTGATAGGCGTGACCTAGAGCGGACAACTTAGCTCTCCAAACCCAAGAGGGTTATCCTTAAAATAGGACGATTGACAGTGTCCATGAAGATGTGTGATAAGGACGGAGCACTGTACAGAGGTCAGCTGCTTAGCGTGCTGGCTGAGATAGTCACCTCTCTATCAGAGTTATCTAGAGGAACTGATAAAGCAGAATGAAAATTACTAATGCCCCACTCAGCACACGCAACACACATGGAATACGCAGCATCTGAGAGGATCCACTTGCTCTTCTTCTCATGCGTAGGGAACGGCAGGACCGTCACCGCAGTCATGCTGACACCGGAGTTCTCGGAGCCCGCAACTCGCATATGAACACTATGATCCTCAACCAGGAACTGGCCGACTTACCTGAGCCCACGAGGAGGCCACGTGGGTAGCGCACTGCGTCCTAACCCCAGACCCACGTGAAGTCACAGACGATGCTAGGTTTTGTGCTTTTTATGGCGCCTAGAGGAGCAATGAGGCATGCCACCAAATGCTAATCTTTCAGACATCCCTTCATACACAGATGACATCTCCCCGCAGGCCAGGCCTCCCACGCTGCCACCCATGCCATGCCCTGGCTTCCCACATGCTAGACCAGGTGTCCTGTTTATTTAGTGCCTTCACCAGGTCCTCAGAGGAGCACACTGGGACCCCAGCCCGAAGCCTTGCCATCGGGGTGGACTCTCCCTGGTTCCTTTCCATGGATGACCCCCCGCCCTATGTCCACCTTCCTCCCAAGAAAGCGACAAAATTTGCCTAAGTGCTTCAGATCTGAAGTCGGGTGAACTGTGTCTTAAGTCCTGGATGCCGCACCTACTGAGCACGTGCCCCGGAGTAAGTTGCTGGGTGACATGCAGTTTCTTCACTTGCAGAATGGAACCAAGAAGGGTACTGGTCAATGCGTCTCCAGAGAAGATTAAAAAACAAATGAGGTGAAGAGCATAGCTTTGGATGCAATAAGCAGCACAGCACTATTGATACATGTGAGGGACCATTATTGTCATCACAGGCTGATGTCCGATGTCCGCTCTCCTGACGGATCCTACTGTCAAATTCACTGGGGTGTCCCCCATGTGAGTCACAGTCCTGGGTGCTTGTTGTGGGCTTATTGAACATTTGCTGATTGAAGGAAAGAATGCTGACCCAAAGAATCCCTCAGTGCAGGGACCCTAACATGTACCTTCAGTGGGGTGCTCTGAAGAGAGGGAGGAAGACAGAGAGACAGATTTTAATAAGTTTCCTACATACATAATGCACCATGTGAAACCTGTAATCTATAATCTTTCTTTTTTGTACTTTAGGGAAGGGTCTACAGGATGTTCAGTGTCTCACTACTAGATCAGACTCCTAGTGATCCTCCTGTTTACAGCCTCTCAAGAGCCGGGATTACAGGTATGTGCTACCACTCCCAGTTTCAACTGCCATTTCAGCATGCCCCAGGGGCAATACCAGCAATGGCAGGCCCAGGGATTGAACCCCTAGCCCCTGCACCTGCTTGGAGGCACTCTAATCCACTGAGCTATTTGGCCAGCCCAACGATTTGGATTTTAATGTTGTGGTCAAGACAGGTCTGAAGAACATGTAACACTATCATTTTTTCTTCCCTGAGATTTCCTTCAGAACTGTCACTGTTTATAGTTTATAACTTACCCTAGTTCCAGAAAAGCATTTGGAGTCATCGTCAGTATGGAATTAATGAATACAGTAAATTTAGACAAACAACTCAGGCTTGCTCTTAATGAAAAGACACTAACCAGGAGATGACTGCATCGGAGATTTACGCTTACCTTTGATTTTTCCAAAAACAAGGGGAGATGTTTTCTGTGTGTTTGTTTTGCTTTGTTTTTGTATTTTAGGGAAGGAACTACGGGGCGTTCAGGGTCTATGGGGATCGGGGCCGGCCTGGCAAACTATGCTCTTTCAAAGCACTTTAAAGATCAACACCTCTATCTTGGTTGCAAAAGTCCTAAAGTTAGGCTGCTATTTCTTTGACCCTGATCCCATAGAACCTCATTTACCCCTGACTATGGTGTTCATAGAAAGCCTCCCACCCACCAAGGTGTCCCTTGTAAACTTCCTCAGCCTTTTGGGGTTCTGTAACTAATGAGGAACACTTTAGTAAGTGAGAAGAACTAGAGTAGAAAGAAGAAAGGAGTTTCTTGGGGAAAAAAAAAAAGCTGGCAGTGGACTGAGTTTGGAGAGTGAATTCCAGAAGCTTCTGAGGAAGGACTGTGGGAGACCGAAGCTACAGCTAAACCACGATGTCCGCGTCATCATGAGATAGGCAGAGAAAGGATTGTAGTGTCGTTTCTGTGTGGTTAGTCACACTCATCCTGAAAATCTCTCCACAAGACTGCATTGCACATTTATACAACTTTTCAGAGATGCCGGGAAGATCAAAGTCGTGCCCCTTGCCGGCAGAAGGCCTTGCCAAGCTGTCCCGCAGAGGCCTGCTTCCTGTCACTTTCACACCCACACGTGGCCAGTGGCCTCTGTTGCTGGAGCATGAGTGACCTAGGCAAGACACTTTCTCTTTCTTCAAAACTCCCAGCCCTGCATATCTGCAGATGGAATCCTGCATAATAATTTCTCTCTTTCAAAGCTGCCCTTTGTGTCCATATTTGTTTCATTTCAACCGCATTAAAAATGAATCCTTGAAGAGGCCAAGCAATCATGCAGACTAATTCCCCTAAAATCAATTTCCTTTTAAGGATAGATTTCCAATAAAACTGCCTTCCATGCTTCCTTTCCTGTTTGCTTGAATGAATAAGGAATTGCTGAGCTCTGCCAACATCCGCAGAACAGCAGGGCCTGTGATGTCCGCAGAAGCAGCTCTTCAGGACCATGGTTGTCTCTGCCCTGGTGGCTACTCCTGTGTGACGCGCAAAGAATCACGGGAACTCTTTCAGCTCTGAGTCTTCATTGCTTTCTTCAAAAAAACCTTTTTTTGTTTAGATTTTAAATAAGGCATACTTATTATAAAAATTTCAAAGAGTCTAAGAATACACAAAGTAAAGCTGGCTATCTTGTTTCAGCTTCTACAGGCCTATGTGTGCTTACACATATTTCTAAAACTTTGGTTTGATCCTCTGTCCCCGTCTGCTAGAACTTCTTTTAAGAACCAGCTCAAAAAACAAAAACGGACCAGGGAGACAGCTCTGTGGCACAAATACCTACCTGGCAAGTGCAAGGTCGTGAGTTTGAACCCGGGTCCTGCAAAGAAAGAAAGAAAGAAAGAAAGAAAGAAAGAAAGAAAGAAAGAAAGAAAGAAAGAAAGAGCTAGCCCGTCCTTGGCACGCACCGCTCAGCACCACGCTAACTGTCTCAACTTAATGGTTCACTCAGTCGAGTTTGCATCGCAGGTCTTCAGCCCTAGTACTTGCAGTTATGAGGTGTCTCCCTCAGGAAGGGTGACATTTCCAATATAGCAAACCTCCCATAGTTTCAACCTGAATTTTGGTTAATCTTCTAATATATTTAAAAGTAGCTTGTAGGGGCCAGGCAGGTAGCTCAGCAGCCTAAAGCGCTTCCTTAGGCAGGCTCTGGGACCAGGGTTCGATACCCAGCATGCCACACCGGTCATGCTGAGATGGCAGCTGATGGCATGGCGCATGCCTGTAACCCAGTGCTTGGGAGGCTGAGGCAGGAGGATCACTGTGGGTCAAGCTGCATAGTAAGACCCTGTAACTAAACACATTAAAAATGATAATAGTAATAATAAATAGCAACAAAAATTGACCTGTGTGTTCTGCAGTAATAGCCATCTAATGCCATACACATCAGAATAATGTCACAACCCTTGTCCTGGGTAAAATAGCACTACCACTGTAACACCCAGTACACGGATGTTCTAGTTATAAAAAAAAAAAAAAAAAAAAAAAACAGCAGAAGTTACCTACTGAGCCTCCTTTACTCAGTATCACGGATTTTCCTGAAGGAGCAGCTCTCCTCGTAGATAATGACACACATGCTTCCTGCTGAAAGTGTACAAACAGAGACCTCCAGTGGCTGAACGACTTCACTTGTAGAAATGTGACCTGCACAGAGCACACAGAAAATAACCACACCGAGGGGACTATTCACATGATGACTCCTTAGGCTAGACTTCCTTTCCTGTTGAGTATTTTAGTGTCATCAGCCCCTACTTTGGCGTCAGGGACAACTCCATTTTCACCATCATCCTAGGAAAATCTTAACCCCGTCCTATAGAACTTAATACTCAAAAGTTTGCCTGCTCTTTATTTGAAATTGTTGTATTTAATTATTTAACTAATTCTAATTATTATGTTATAATTATTTCTGTGTTATTTGCTAATTAGGTTCACTGCTTATAGGCGCTGATATTTCAATATAAAAAATACTTTTCAAGTCAGGCGTGGTGGCTCACGCCTGTAATCCCAGCACTCGGGAGGCTGAGGCAGGAGGATTGGTGCGACTTCGAGACCAGCCTGGGCTACAAGAGTGAGCTCAAGGCCAGCCTCAACTTCATAACAAGACCCTGTCTCAAAAAGACAAAAAAAAAAAACCCCACCACTTTTCAATTGATCTTTGCTAGATAACCTACAAAACATATGTATCAAGAAATTTACATACATATATAAATATGGAATGAATTAATGGAGTAAGAACAAGAAAACATCAGACATTGAAGTATATTTTCTTTCTTCCTTCCTTCCTTCCTTTCTTTCTCCCTCTTCTATTTAGTGCAAGGTCTATAGGGTCTCATTACACAGGCTGGACTCGTGGTGATTCTCCTGTTCTCAGTCTCCCAAGTGCTGAGATTAACAGGTGTACACCACCACGCCCAGTATCAATCACCAACTCAGTGCACTCCAGGGGCGGGGCCAGCCCAATAGGCAGAGGATTGAGCGTCCAACCCCTGTGTCTGCCTAAGCACATGCTTTAACCTACTGAGCTATCTGGCCGGCCCTTGAAGTATATTTTCTTTAAAAAAAAAAAAAAAAAAGTTAACCTTTACTATATAATTTCACTTAGGCCTGAAAATATTTCCAGAGAGATGTTTAGCACAATAAAATGCTCTCACAATGCTTGAAGCTGATAGGTTCTTGGACTGGAGGAGCAGATCAGTGGTACAACACTTTCCTAGCATGTATGAGGTCCTGGATTCAATCTCCGGTATCATCACAGCCAAGGTGACTAGAACATATAAAATTAAATAAATATGCTTTGTACTTTAGATTTTTTCAAAGAAAAAGAGCCCCATCAATTCATCATTCATTGGTCCTATTTACTAGAGGCATGCACAGCTTCATCTGTGCAGTGAACACGTACTTCCTCAGGTGCTAAGGCATCATGAAATTTTTAATTGTTCAGAATCAGTTTTGCAATACAAATAAATACAAAATGTCATACGTTTCTATAGAACACACCAGCAAAAGTCATTTCTACACACCTTTGTGAAATCTGTTCCAAGATTATGGAAGAATGATAAGAATGCCAGGCGTGGTGGCTCACACCTGTAATCCCAGCACTCGGGAGGCTGAGGCAGGAGGATCGGTGCGAGTTCGAGACCAGCCTGGGCTACAAAAGTGAGCTCAAGGCCAGCCTGAACTGCATAGCGAGACCCTGTCTCAAAAAGACAAAAAAAAAAAAAAAAAAAAAAAAAAAAAAAAAAAAAAAAAAAAAGAACGACAAGAATGTCAGAGACCTTGCCTGCGGTTCCCTACCGGAGAAGACCAACATGGACCTCAGTGTTCCCTTCCAAGCAGATTTTCCCAACAGCAAAGATGGAGATTGTCCAGAAATTCCAAGAGAAGCATTGGTCATGCACCTGGACGTGGACACACTGACCAGGGCCGTAGACATCTGTGACCTCACCCAACAAGGAGAACGGTGCCACTGTGACAGTCACCGGTTCGAAGAGCGAAGGGAAGGTCTTGGTGGAGTGCTGAAGGCAAGTCCTGTCCTTCACGCTCATGGGGCAGGATGTCACACATCTGCGTTTATCATAGACACCGGGAGCCAGTGCTTTAGTGCCATATGTTCCAGTATGAGCCAGATGTTGCCAGTGTGTGGCGGAGGAGGAGGAAGAAGAGAAGCAAGAGGAGAAGGCGACCAGGTGTGCTGGTGCACGCCTGTGATCCCAGGCCTTGGGAGGCTGAAGCAGGAGGACTGTTATGAGTTCGAGGCCAGCCTGGGTTAAAAAATGAGCTCAAGGCCAGCCTGAACTGCATAGTGAGACCCTGTCTCAAAGAGGCACCCCGCTCCCACCAAAAAAGGACACACCAAAGTAGATAAATGTGGGCCATAAGGTCTCCTGCTCCTTCTGCCTTCCTCCAAAGAGAGCAAGGTACAGCCCAGAGATAGATTCTGCTAATGACTAAAGCTAGACTCATACCTATCACCATGCACTAACCAAAGTCACATGGATCAAAGATCTAAATATTAAAACAGAAATAATAGGTCTACTGGAGAAGAAAGTAGGTAGAAATACTGAAGAGACAGTCATAGGCAGAGATTCATGAACGAAACCGAGGCCAGAGGCTGGGGAGATAGCTTGGTGGGCTAAGTGCATGCCTGGCAAGTGCAAGGTCCCAAGTTCAATCTCCAATACCACATGCTGTGCTGGCGCTAGAACCTGGTATGGTGGCACATGCCTTAATCCCAGCACGGGGAAGGTTGAAACAGAAGGGTCATTATGAGTCCAAATTGCCTAGGCAGACCTTGTATCAAACAAAACAACAACAAAACCGAGGCTACATGAGAAATTGCTCAAAGAATCAACAACTGGAATCTCATCTTATTAAAACTTACTTGCAGGGGCCAGTGAGATAGCTCCGTGGCACAAGTGCCTGCATGGCAAGTGCAAGGTCATGAGTTCGAACCCTGGTCCTACAAAAAAAAAAAAAAAAAACACCCTACTTGCAAAAGAGATCAACAGAATACAAAATGAAAAATATATTTCCCACAGAATGGGAAAATATTTTAGCCAACAGTCCCTCAGACTATCTAGAACACATAAAGATTAAAAAAAAAAAAAAAATCGGATCCCCAAAATGAAAGGATCCAACCCAAAAATGGGCGTGTGAGATGAATATATACTTCTCAGATGAAGAAATACAAGCAGCACATAAATATACAAAAAAGTTCAACATCATTGTTAATTTGAAAAATGCAAACTAAAACAACTCTGAGATTCCATCTCACCCCAGAAAGAGTGGTTATTACCTAGAAACCAACCCGTAACCAAGGCAGGAGGTGCTGTGGGGAAAAGGAATTCTTCTTCACGTTGGTGGGAGTGCAGATGGCGCAACTGCTATGGCGATTAATGTGGACACTCCCCAAAAAATAAGAATAGAGTTCCCATTCTACCCAAGTCTTCCCCTTCTGGATATCTTCCCAGGAGAATTAAAAACATCTTACCACAGCAATATATGCGACCCCGTGCCTATAGCAGCCTAATTCGTCATAGCTAAATCCCAGAAACAACCCAAATGCCCATCAGCTGAGCAATGGATAAAAAAGATGTGGGCTGTCTATACAGTGGAGTTTTACTCAGCTAGGCAAAGGACCAGCTTGAGACTTTCACAGGTAAATGGATGCAACTTGAGACCGTACTCATAAGGGCAATAAATCACACTGACATGTGTAAACATCACATTGTCTCCTCAGTATAAGAAGCTGAAAGAGAAAGATCCATAAAGTAATGTGAAATGGGAAGAAATTATTTAAAAGGAAGGAGAAACTGGGATGGGTAAAAGGAGGATAGAAGGAAAGAAAAGGGAAAAAATAAATATATATGATATTTACCATAGTTGAACTACCAATTTCTCTTAGTTTATTGAAAATAAATTTGTGCTAATAACAGTTGGTCAATTTTTCATGCCTAGATCTTGAACTGCGATCAACTACTTTAAAGATAACAATATGCAATGTATTAGCTATTGTTATTCCCTTACTATTTTGTTATGAAATTTTGTTTTGCTTTTTTCCATAAAAAACGATACACAAATTTAGACACTGGTTGGCATCGTTGTTTTATTTTTTTTAATTTTTTTTGGGGGGGGGCATCGTTGTTTTAAAAGGAAGTTGCTATGGAGGCTCATATCGATATTAGTCTCGTTTACTATGGAATTAATAAAATAATTAGCATTTTACAGCCAAAATTCACATTGAAAGCCTCCAGTTATAAAAGTGATACTTTGTATTTACGTCCTGCACTGCGCTTGTCACATTGTTACCATATCTGAGATGCCTAAGGCAGCAAAGTTACTAAACACATTGGGGAAATACAACGCCAAGTACCCAGAGGCTAGGCCACCTGGCCTAAGAGCTCACCAAAGCCCACGTGCGGGAGAAGCAGGAGCCGTGTCCCCAACTCCTGACTCTTGCCACCTAATTCCACTCCTGCCCCTTCGGGAAGACCCTCACCCAACAAATCTGGACTTCTGGGATGAGCGGACATGGAGGTGCTGGCCACTAGCCGAGCTGGGAGCTCCGTGCAGAGCAAAAGAGTACGTCTGCGTCCCGGCAGCGGCACGGAATCCCCTGGAAGCGCCCTCCCCAGGTCCTGGACCGCCTGCTGTCCTGAGCATGCGCCATGGAGGACAGGCCTGCGCGTTCAGCGGTCCTGTTTCTATCCATACCTCCGATAAAGAAGGGACTTACGGGAGAGATTGCTCACTGATGGCTTTTACCCATCAGGCAACAGGATGTCAGCAGCAGGAGTGGGCGGCCTCTGCCTGCCATCTGGCAGGACAAGAGGCGCCACAAGGGTTGGCTGGCCTGCACCCTGACGACACGATAGAGATGACGCCACTTTAGAAACACGTTGTACTTCTCACCAACGGGGATGCTATTCTAAGGATACCACTGCCACTGTAGGAAAATGCTGCTTAAGCAAAATCTTCTTTTCCCCTGAGAATCGCCACCCTAAATTCACTTAAGATTAGCTTTCCTCTTGATCTCCACAGTAAAATGCTTTTGAGGAATAAAATTCAATACTTAAAACAAGTAATCCACTTTTCCACTAGGAAGCTCTACCAGAACCTTCTTATTTTCTTTTGTTGTTGTTTTGTTTTGGGTTTTTTGTTTGCTTTTGTTCGGTTGTTTTGTTTTTGTGTATTTGGTACAGGATCTCACTACACAGCTTGGACTCACAGTGATTCTGCTGTTTTCAGCCTCCCCAGCGCGGGGATTGCAGGCGTGCAGCACTGGCACACCTAGGTCCTTGCCCTAGCCAGACAGGTGCTTAGACTGCTGAGCTATCTCTCTGGCCCTGATGTATTGTCTTTAACTGGGTGTTACATCACAGCGTATTCAGGCCTGAGTAATCTCAGTGAGCTACATAGTTCCTAAAGCTGGATTTGTAATAACTTATAATCATACTTCTATTATAATATATAAAGGAAATGTAAAATGCTTAAAGTTCCTTTTATTTTTTAAAAGAAATAAGCCCCAGCACTTGGGAGGCTGGACACAGGAGGATCACTATGAGTCCGACCTGTGTAGTGAGGCCCTATAGACCCTTACTGAAAATACAGAAAGAAAGAAAGAGAGAGAGAGAGAGAAAGAAAGAAAGAGAAAAAAAGAGAGACAGAGAGAAAGAAAGACAGAGAGAGAGAAAGAAAGAGAGACAGAGAGAGGAAGAAAGAGACAGAAAGAGAGAGAGAGAGAGAGAGAGAGAGAGAGAAAGAAGGTAGATGCAATCTTGCCAGCAGGCTCCTGACTTCAGAGATAGCTCAGCGGTCTAAGCACCTGCCTCGCAAGCACAAGGATGCGGGTTCAGTCCACAGCACCACATGACGTGCTTGCTAGCTCCACCCCCAAGTACCCTGAGCCAGCCACCCAAAACAGGCATGGTGGTGCACGCCTGTAATCCCAGCACTGGGGAGGCTGAGCCAGGAGGCTCACCACAAGTCTGAGCTGCATAGTGAGACGCTGTACCAAATCCATATATCCTCATTAGCCAACGTGCCGGTAGCTAAGAACTTTGCCCACTCAGCAGATCGCCATGCAGCGCTGCATTTTTATGTCATTCGCAGCACGTGTGAGTCCATCTAAGAAAGACATACATCTCCCCACATCCTTGTGCTCCGCCTGGGCGCAGGAGCACACGTAGCTGGTAAGACACCTGCCTTCGGTTTGTCCTCCACTACTTACAAGGACATGAGACTCATTTCCATTCAAACAAGCTCTTGGTGATTCGAAAAGATGAGACCTCAGTACAACCGTGGTGGCACGTGGCACACCCACATCCAACATTTACTGAATGGGAAACAGCTGCTGGCATCTCCTCTAAGCTCAGGGACAACGCAGAAGTGTCCACGCTAAGCTCTCTAAGCCGGTAGAGCCAGGGTGCTCTCTAAGCAACAAAACCCGAGAAGTTTTATCTACAATAATTAGACAAGAGAAAGAAACAAAACATACACTACCAGGAAGAGAGGAAGCCCAGTTATCCCTGTTCTCACTATAGAAAACCCAAAAGCTCAACCAAAACGCGATTAGTGCTGATAAATTCAGTCAAGTTGAAAGATAACAACGCACAAAACACAACACACAAAAATCAGTCATGTTTCCATACATGCATAGGGAATTTGCTACACAAAGCATAAAAGAAATTCTATTCACAATTACTGCCAAAAGAAAAGAAAGAAAAAGCATAGGAATGCTTCCAGCCAAGGTAGGGGAAGGAGGTCACAAAACAGCTGGAAGGAAATAAAACAGACACAAAGAAACAGAGAACTTTCCCATATTCATAGATTGGAAATATTAAGGCTGCTAAGATATTTATAGGATCAGAGCGATTCACAGATTCACCCATCAACCAGAAAAAAATCCTAAAATTCATAAGAGAGGAAAAAATGGATATCCAAAGCAATCTTGAGCAAAAAGAACACCCCTAGAAGCTTCACGATTTCTGATTTCAAGACACATTATAGCTCTTCCTGTAAGCGGCCTGTGGTGTCCTCTGAAAATGGTTCGCTACTCTCTCGACCCAGAAAACCCCACAAAATCCTGCAGAGCAAGAGGCTCAAATCTTCACGTTCACTTTAAGAATACACATGAAACTGCCCAGGCCATCAAGGGTATGCATATCCAAAAGGCCACCAAGTATCTGAAGGATGTCACATTAAAGAAGCAGTGTGTGCCATTCCGACGTTACAATGGTGGAGCTGGTAGGTGTGCCCAGGCCAAACAGTGGGGCTGGACACAGGGTGGGTGGCCCAAAAAGAGTGCTGAATGTTTGCTGCACATGCTTCAAAAAGCAGAGAGTAATGCTGAGCTTAAGGGTTTAGATGTAGATTCTCTGGTCATTGAGCATATCCAGGTGAACAAAGCACCCAAGATGCGCCGCCGTACTTACAGAGCTCATGGTCGGATTAACTCATCCATGAGCTCCCCCTGCCATATTGAGATGATCCTTACTGAAAAGGAACAAATTGTTCCTAAGCCAGAGGAGGAGGTTGCACAGAAGAAAAAGATATCCCTGAAGAAACAAAAACTTATGGCACGGGAATAAATTAATTATAAAATAAATGCAAATAAAATTAATGTTGTTGGCTATTAAAAAAAGACACATTATTGCATTATAATGACCCAAAGAGTATGATAGTGATGTAAAAAAACAGATAGGTAGACCTATGAAACAGAAAAGAAATCAGAGAAATAAATCCATGTATCTTTGGCCAACTGATTATTAACAAAAGTGCAAAAAAGCATACACTGAAAAGGTTAACCTCACTGTATGTATATATGTATATATGTATATATATGGTTAAATATGCTCATAAATATATGAATATTATTTAGCCATGAAGAAGAATGAAATCCAGTCCTTCACAGAGAAGGAGATAAAGCCAGAGGAGAACAGGCTAAGCAATTAGGCGCGCCTGAGGATGGCACAGTGACTTCATCAGTGTGTGTAATCAACACAGGTTAAAATGAAAAGAGCGATCCAGACTGAAGAGAAATCTTTCACGTGAAACCTTCAGAGGATTGAATCATAAATAGCCGAAGCCCCGATGTTCTTTGCCCCTGTTCTCTCCCTCATCTGCTGGGCTTCTGGGTTTCTTTCCTCTTGGCTTCCTTCACACAAGAGACTTTCTCGGGTCTCCTTCCCAACCCTGGGGAATTTTCTCCTCCGAACTAAAGGTTTTCATGAGCCAGGCTTTTTCTCCTTCCAAACAGGCTCCTGCCTTTGAAGAACTGGTTCGGTCTCGTCTCCGGCTGACACTTCTAGGACCTCCAAAAGCGAAGTCCTCACCGGGGTCTCTCTGGAGTCTCCGTCCCGGGTTTCCAGCGGCTTTCTGAAGCTCTCGGCCAGTCCCAGCGCCCTTGGCACTCCTGCTTACCCCTGCGCACCCTCCCCTCTCCTTCACTGGCTTCTCCCCTCTTGCTGTGAGTGCGGCTGCCTCCCGCACATCAAGGTTTCTCACGTTGACATCGTCTCTCTTTTTTCTCTCATTCTCCGCCTCCCATGCTGCAGCTCAGTTCTATAAATCCCTCCTCTGCAAGGCCTTCATACATCGGGCTTTCAACTCTGCTAGCACTTTCCGCTTCTTGCGCCATCCTTATCACCCAGGGTATCCGACAGGCCTCGAATGAGTCTGCCTCGGTTCCTACTCACCCACCTTGCAATATCATCTTCCCGACCACAGTGCAGATTATCCTAGGTTCCTGCTCGGAAACATTCGGTACCTTTTCCCCACCCAAGTCGCCTCCTGCCTTTCTCGGGGCTCTGCTGCAGCCCGATTCCTGTCTTCCCCGCATTATGTCCTACTTTCTCTTCTCTACGATCATTTCCTTCATCTCAACTCAATCACTTGCTCATCCTACTACTACACATTCCAAATCTTCTACCACCACCATCAGTTCGTGCTTCTTTCTGCTTTCAATTCTCTCACTCATCTCTAGCGAGGGTCTCACGTCACCACCGAGGTAAGTAATCTCTAACCTCCTGTGAAGTTAGAGATTACTAACAGCTATAATTACCTATAATTATAGGTAATCATATAATCCTATACATGATAGAATCACCTATCATTCTTTTGCAACTTTTTTTATGCTGTACTATCTTACCTAATCACTTGGGTACATGTGTTATATTCTTTGTACAAAATGCTAGCCAGGAAGGGAGAACCTGCTTTGTATCCAGGATTGGATCTAGCAAAGGACTTTGCCTAGACTGCCTCATCAGCAATTTATTTTAATTATCAAAATAATTATGAACTTGGGAGGCTGAAGCAGGAGGATCAGTGCAAATTTGAGACCAGCCTGGGCTAGAAAAGTGAGCTCAAGGTCAGCTTGAACTGCATGGTGAGATACTGTCTCAAAAAGACAAAAATAATAATAATAACAATTATTATGATGATGATGATGATGATGATGATGAAGACTGGGTGTGGTGGTGCTCACCTGTAATTCCAGCTCTTGGGAGTCTGTAAATAAGTCTGCAAGTCTGATCTAGTAGTGAGACCCAGAATACCCTATAGAACCTTCCCTAACAAAAACAAAAAATACGAAATCATTATGAAATGCCCTCTTGGGCTTCAATCTTGGAAACAGAAATGTAAGTGGCAGTTCAGGACCCAGGTCACCTTCTACAGCCTATCACCGATCCCTGCAGGGCCTACTGAAGCGATGTTCTCTAAAAGAAACAGAAAGCTGTCGCTACAGAAATGATCAACAAAACCAGTACACACAGTGAAGACTTAGTAGCAAGATAAGGCCAAAATGCAGGAAATCCCACAGGTATCTCTGCAAAAATATCTCCTTCTTCACATATATCAGCTCTGAATGCAGCTCCGTTGATTAATGGCATTGGGGGACAATGACAAATCCCGGTGAAGCTCATTCATATAAACTTCCCACGCTCCTGCTATTTCCAATGTCCTTATCTAGATCTATGTGCCGGTAAGTTAAGCCATTTTCATTTCGAGTTAAGCCCTGTTTCTGAGGGTTTTGTCTCAGCATTAATGATGGTCAGAAAATATCATTTACAAGCTAAGTCAAAGATATTTGATACTCAGAAAGCCAGTGATGATAAGCCCAGTACCTATGTTATAGAGTAATAGTATCACAAAGCTTTTCTGCTGGAGGGTTGAGAATGTAAGTTAACAGACCGACAATTGGAGAAAAAGAAGGGCTATAAGGATAGCCAATATTTTGGA
>PVJA010045444.1:0-15635 GCA_004027025.1 Myocastor coypus
AAAAGGAATATTTAGGAATAAATACTCCAATTTTATGAATAGCCTAGAAGTTGCAACATAAGAAAGCTACAATTTCATGTCTTTATATCCACAGCTATGCTCTAATGCAGAAGAAAAAAATAAAGAAGTATTTATGATAAACACTTAAAAAATTAGAGAGGTAAGTCTGTGGAACACACAAAATACAGAAGAAACATATTTGGATCTTGCGCCTAATTCCATCACTTTGAATAGGAATTTATGATTTTCACTTAATTGGGATACAAATTACCTTTAAAAAACGTTCATCTAAGGTAATGAGTCCTTAGTGCTGAACATTAGTCAGGAGAAATTTATTTGACATTTTCTATAATCAATGCTTATTCTTTAGATAACGAGAAAACATAATGTCTTTTGTCCTATCATAATTCTGATGAGTATGTCATTTATAATATTCTTCCTAGGATATGTTCAGAGAAATTATGGCCTTTTGCAATTTTGTTCAGCATTTTATTACCATATATTCAGTGGTATTTGTCATTTCATGGACAACTGGCAGTGGAAAATGTTCAATCATTAACATTTTAATTCATTTTCAGACTTAATTCAGAAATAGTTATACACAACACCAGTTCTGTGTAACATCTTTCCTTAAGCAACTATAAATATAAACACATGACTCTTTTATGATTCTACCTTTTCTTTAGAATTGGCATTTGGCATTTGGCATTATAATGAAGATATTTTATTTGTAAAATTATATAGATGTTGACATTATCACAGGGGTGAATTAAGCCAGAGTTTGAACACATGTTTAGTCAAATTATGTCTAGACAATTTACTTCTAGCAAAATTAAGAGTCTTTCCCCCTTATATTACATTAGAGAAAATCCATTGTGAGAAAAACCCCCAAGGATTAACATAACATGTTCTTTATTTTCTTATGTGCTGTATGATGTGCAGTTGTATGATTTTCTCTCCTCTGACAGTTCCTACATTAGAAATGTGAATTTTAAATGATAGGCTCACTATGGATGAGCAAATTTTGTCCTTCAGCTGCCTAACAGTTCATCATAGCTTTCACTGAAGCCATTTAATCAGAATCAAACAGCCAAACAATCACAATAGGTCCAAACTCACTAGTATATGCATGATTTGGAGAGTGCAGAAAGCAAATAATTCCTAGTATAGTCTACCAGGAAAAGGGACAGAAAGTCTCTTCTTTACAAGACTTTCAGCCTGGAGTAGACATTTCCTTTGGGTGTATTTTGGCTCTATAGTGCTTTAATTGCAGGGTGACAATAGTGTTTAGTTCACCTTAGATATCATGTTTTTCTTTTCTATATTATAGACTTTACTAGGGGCTTAATACGATGAATCCCCCACGATAACTTCATAAAGAATAACTTTGCTGTTATCTAGATCATCAAATATGTTTACTTCAAACTGAAATCTGGACTGCACAGATAGCTCAGGGGTGCAAATGCCTAGCAGGTAAACAAAAAGACCTGAGTTCAATCCCCAGTACCACCTATCACACACACACAAACCAAACCTGAAGTCTGTATCACTTCTTGTATGTTTGCATTTCTACTTGTATATTTAGTATACTTGAGCTATTAAGCATTGTTTTACTTTTTTATTAGCTACTATCTGTGAGAAAACAGTTTTCAGTTGAATTTAGAGATAGCCTAAAAGAAAACATTGCTAATGTGTTAGCTACTTTGTGTGTGATCTCTTGGATAGGTGCTGCCTGCAGGAAAATACAGCATCTGCCCTGAGTCACGGCCCCATATGTGTGTGAGCCATCTCTTTTTTCATCCCTTACAATTATTTAAAAAATGCCATACACTTCTGACTTTTTAATAGTTATGCTAGCATTGGCTGTCCACTTGATAAGATCAAATGACATCTAGAAGTTGACTGGATTTGGGGCCCTTAGCCTCATTAATGGATCAATCTATTAGTAATTTCATAGCTGAAAGGTCATTTAGAAGTGGGGTCTCTTTGGAGAGTTTATTCCACTTACATGAGAATTTTATATGACAGCACATTGCAGTTTCATTTGGAAACACCACATTTGCTTTCAAAAGTGCTATCTTGAGAATTTTTTTTTTCAGAACTGGGGATTGAACTCAGGCTCTTCCGCTTGCTAGGCAAGTGCTTACTCTACTGAGCTATCTCCTCAGCCCCTAAGAGTGCTATCTAGGAAAGCACGTGGGGTGTGCAAGAACAGTGAAAGCAGTCCGTTGTATTTTTGAACCATGCTGCGTCTCCAGTGACCTACTCCCTCCTTTTCATTCATGCGCCTTAGTTAAAATTCTGCACAGGAGCAAAGCGTATTCAGACTTAGGCAGTATCAGGCCAGGCACTGCATTTTTAGACACTACAAGGCTTCCAATCACACTTTTATTGATTTTTTTTCTTAATTAGGTAAGTTTATTAGAGAAAATATACTTAAAATCAATATGGATCCTCAATATAGTATTATGAGCATTACTGTTTACTTTCAAGGCATATGAAGTAAGATGATATATACAAAAGCTTGATAGATCCTGTAGGGCTGAGAAGAAAGCTTTGCCTCACAAGCACAAGGACAAGAGTTCCATCACCAGTATCGCATGCCTTTGAAATGTTGTTCTCAGTTTTTAATCCACCTTTGATTAAAACGAATAAACTAGCAGTGATGAAAACTTTCTTCTAAGTAGATCTGTTACAATGATCACATGAAAGCTGAATGAAAACAAAGAATTATAATTGCAAATAATGTATCTTCAACCCCCAATAGAGTAAAATATGAATGTTTATGTTGGTGACTATAAGAAAACCATATTATGTTCAGTATTCTCATTTGAAAAGATAATGTACCATAAATTTTAGAAAGTCTCCCACTAAAACACTTCTAATAGCAATGTTGGAGGTTGCAATAAAATCAAAAGCAATCTCAAATCTGTATCTCTCTGTACATTGATTTAGTCAAGTATCCTGTCAATGTCGTTCCAAATAGATACTTTTAAACACACCTTATTTTCTTATATTTGGTGTCTGCCATTATAATCTCTCTGTACAATTATAAGTGTTTCTTAAATAGTTGATCTGATTCAAGTTTCTCTCACACTTAAATTCATTTTCTGCTCACATATGTGAATTCTGTTTCTACAGTGAAGACTTGATCATATTTTTCGCGCCTTAAATCCCTTCAGTGGATCTGCACCGACTAGATTATTGAGCTATGTCCTCCTTGTTCCACCTTCAATAGCTACTCCAACGCACTGCACACCTCGGGGCCCACCAAGCTCCTCATGTAGATGACACTCCAGCCCCCTTCAGTTTTTCCAGCCAGCATTCCCTTGTTCTTCCTGGTCTGCTGAATTCCTACTCTCCTCTCAGCATAACATCCAACAAGTCACCTTTCAACACAAACCTAGTTGCCATTTTATAGTTTTGAAAACCTCTTCAAAAATACAAAATTCAAGCTAAAAATCCCCTCTCTTTTCTGCTTCTGAAATAATTTGTACAATTAGCATAACAATTGCTGAACCATTTTTGCACATAATACATTACCCTTCCTAGACTAGCAGGCTATTTATGAGATCACCTACTTTATGTGAAGATTTTAATGCAGACTTGACAGAAGATGGGCACTGAGTCAATATTCCTTGAAGCTGATTGACGTAAGGCAGCAGCAATGCCATCATGCACTTAAGGAAATATAGACCAAGCTGGCCTGGTGAAGAGACCTCTCCTTCTCTGTCACTTTTAGTCTCCAACTGCGACATCAAATGGACCCTGGTTCTTAGTTTACTGGTATACCTGGCAGGCTTTAGCTTTATCAACCTCCAAGATTGTGAAAGCCAAATAAATCTCTATGTGTGTCTCTACTGTTAGTATACAAAGACTAAAGTTTATAAAGATTAAAGTGTTTTCATTACAATTGAATAAACCTTAAATCTATTATGTCTGTAGTCAGAGGTATGTTTAATGTCCTTCCATGTATGTACTTTCAAATATACCTTCTAGTTTTCATTTTCATCTCCACATTCTAAATTCCATTATGCATGTGTAAACTAATTGATTATATTTGTTTGGGGAATTTAACTAATACATGAGAAAAAATGAAGGGAGTAAGTTCCTAGATACACCAGCCATATACTAAAATATAGCTTACTACTAAACCTGGCCATGCACAGCTAGGCTGAATTCCAACAGAGAGCTTTTGAAAACAAATACTCACTTCAAAATAAAATTGGCAAGTATCATAATATAAATCTCAAAGAACACATTTTAGCTTATTTTACAGTTTTTCTTCTCACCAATTAAACCACAAGTGTTACTTTACTTGTTTTTTTTTTTCCACAATTGAAAATTATGATGATGTTATTTGGTTGATCTGTGATACCTAAGGGAGAATTACACATTTTCTAGTGTTTTCAAACTAAGTAGGTGGTATTCTGCTATTAAAGTCATAGACATTTATTATTTTGTTCCTAATAAAACTAAGTATATATTTTTAATCTCACAGTAAGAATTGTTTCACATTTTACTGAGAACATCAAATTGGTTTTATTTGCAAAAGTAAATCAAACATTAGTTCTAACTGGAGAATTTTAACACTTTGCATATGTGATAGCTATATATTATGTTATTTTCTCTAGCTTCCTTTTTTTTAGGTTTAACAAACTGAACATAATTTTACTGCTAAAATTATTTATACTTTCATTTCACTCTGTTTCTACTGTTCAGCCAATCTTAGAATCAAAATTCCATAACATTGTCGGAATCATCTTCTAGAATACCACCTTTTGACCATTACAACATTAAAGATATTGACAACTACGCTCATTCTGAGAGCTACAGCATCAATTAGCAGTTCTAAAGCCCTTGGCTTCAGAATTTAAAATCCAGTATGTTTTGTTTTTTCACATTTACCTAGTTTGTGATATAATTATTTTATAAATCTTGATATTTCATTGATTTACAAAAATGAAATCCTATGTTTTGTTCAAATATTACCAGCTATACCTCATGCAGACTCTCCGGTGTCTTTGCTGAGATGTTTTATATTTGTATCTCTGCATAAATATGGGCTTGCTGACCACCTTTAAAGACGCCAAACAGAGCACTAGTTCTTTAAATGCTTTCTCTTGAAATTTGTATGCATAACTTTCACACCATCTCCAGAGCAAGTCTCATCATTATTCCTAGCTTCCAGTGAGCAGGTATCCCTGTTGTGGATTTGGAAGAACAAGCAGCGATATTGATAAGTGATAATATGGTCTACTACAGTGTGTCTCTGTGCCTTATGCTCAAAGTCAATGACTTCTTGGTATTCATAATTGGCGCCATGTGTGATTACCCTGAATCGGAAGAGAGACAGATATCTGATCTATAAGAACCTAATATCATCATTAAAGCATATTTTTCATTTTTAGAGGATGAGAATCAGAGGCAAAGAAGAAACTGTTGCACAGTAGCTCAGAACTCCCCATGAGCTCCCAATGTAGAGGTGAAGAATGTTCCTTCTGTGTGCCCTGTCATCGTTCTTCAAAAGTATCTCCTCTCCCCTACTATAGGAACTCCAAGATACCATTCATTTGCTACTTCTTTGGTTGCATTGTAATTTGGATGAAAAAAATGCGCCATAATTTTTATCTAGAGAGTTTTATTAGCCCAAATCCTATATGTACAAGTTTAGAAGCCAAAAATAATGTCTAAATTTCACACAAAAATAACAAGTGTTAGCCGGGCGTGGTGGCGCATGCCTGTAATCCCAGCACTTGGGAGGCTGAGGCAGGAGGATTGGTGCGAGTTCGAGACCAGCCTGGGCTACAACAGTGAGCTCAAGGCCAGCCCCAACTGCATAGCGAGACACTGCCTCAAAAAGACCAATAAATAAATAAATAAATAAATAAATAAATAAATAAATAAATAAAACAAGTGTTAACTTTTAGCTCAGTGTTTATTTATTTATTTATTTTGGTAGAAAACCTCTTCAAAAAATTAGTAGGCACTTTGTTTTATTTTATTTCAATAAGTTACATGAGCTGAAATGTTCAAATGCACAGTTCTTCTCAGGGTATTACAAATTTGTAGTATTTGTTTAGTTCCACTATCTTATTACGTCTTTTTAAAACCCTCGATGTGATTCTATATATCTTGATTGTAATAGCTCTGTGATTGAGATATACATTGATTCTTTTCTCTGAAACAGCTTTTAGCTAATTAAAGATTCACTCAACTCAGCCATGCTTTTAGGTAAATCTTAAATGTGAAACACTTTAATTCATCTGGAGATTATAGTGATGATTACAACACTCATTCCATTAATTGGATTCCTCTCTTTCAGGCCTCTCTTAGTTTTTACGTATAAAGTGAGGAGCTGTAAAAGAACTGCGTTGAAACTCATACCTTCGTGTGTCTGCCTAACTCAGTTCAGATAACTGCCCACCTCCCTGCCGCATTCATTTTGCTGTCCTCTTCCTCCAACCCTGCAAATTTATTAAGTACTTGATTACCTTCCATCTTCGCTTGAAAGACCTTTTACAAATCACTTTGCCAGTAAACAACATAGGCTGTTAATTTTCAGACACAAATGATGTTTTCTGCTCTCTTCTTGCCAAGCCAAACTCCACACATTTTAAATTCTCATATTATGATATTTCAAGTGCAGTATCTATCTTGCTCACTTTACCAACGGATGGTACAAAATACCAAACTCCCACAGATTAAAGGAAGAGAGGTTTATTTTGGCTCACATTTCAGAAATTTCATTCCCAATAGATTGGACAGCGTAATGTCAGACGGCAATCTGCGCATTGTGGTAGAGAGAAAGCCGAAAGGAGAGCAAAAGGGTAGGAGATTGTGCCCTCCTAGGCTGTGCCTCTGACCACCAGCGCTCAGCCCCACTCCTCACAGCAAGTCAGTGGTTATTCCCCAGCATTCAATTCCCTTTCAAAAGTCCTGTCTATAGGTCATACAAGTCTTAGGGGACTTCTAGATATAAATAATAACAATATCAACCTCTGTAGTGCTCAGTAAAGTCAAGTTATAATAGGATAAGAATCGTCAAATCTTGGTGATGTAAAACAATCCTGGGGAAATGGTGGGCTGTTTATGACTCACAGAAGCTTGCCTGTGTATCTGGATGATTCTCTAGAGCAGCTGCTATGGATGGGTTGGCTCATTTTGGCAATTCCTTTTTGGCACATACTTCTATTGTGCCTGTGCCTAAACAAAGAGGCAAGGTTAAAGAGTCAGATGCCAGCATATATATATATATATATATATATATATATATATATATATATATGCTTCTACACAAAAGTCAGAAATACAACTTTCCTCATTTCCCATTGGTCAAAGTAAGTAACACAGCCTCATGCACTTCACAACAAACCTACCACACATTTGAAAGAAAATTACTCCAAAGATCTGTGTAGAGTCTTAATGAGCAACACTGTAATGTATGTATCCAGCAGAGAAAAGCAAATACCCCACAGGAGTCAGATGTCAGTCAGTTATGCTCCTTCTGTTGACTTTGACTGACAGTTCTTGAGACTGTAGGCTGAATCTTAAGTCCTACTGCCACAAGTAATCTCTCTGTTTTAGGATGCTCACAGTTTGGGGGAACAAAGAGAAAAAAATCAGTATCTCTAACTGAAAGGTGGTATCTACTTTAATTCTGCCTTTTTATTTTACTAGAACATTGTACATGTAACATGTATTTGCATATTTATCTGGAAAGAAATCTAAGAAGAACACATTTTAGCTTTCCAGAATCTGCAATGCAGGACAACACACTACAACAATTGTATGCTGGAGATTACTGACAGTCTACAATGTAAATATGTCAGGCTTCATTCTCTCTATATTCTTGCTTCTTAGATTTCATAATTCTGTCCTAATCTAATTTCTGTCTGATGGAGTACGTGACAAGTGTAGCTACTTTTCTATAATAACTTTTTATATATTTGTCCTCTCAAGTCTCTCTCTGCTCAAAGTTAAACTTTTTTTTTTTTTTTTTTTTTTGCGGGATACAGCTTCAAACTCAAAACCTTGCACTTGCCAGGCAGGCACTTGTGCCACGGAGCTATCTCCCTGGCCCCACAAGGTTAAACTTTTGTCACTGCTTTTCGTGTGAGTTTTTGTCCCCTTCTGCTGTCATGCTCCTACTTAGAGCCAGCCAACAACAGACAGCATTCTGAAACTATGAGTCAAGCTAAACTTCCCTTCCTCTTGCCTACTAAGTTGTGGATGTCAGTCATTATGCATTAGTGGTGGAAACTGACTGGCACTCATCCTAATATTCAGGCATAATATGAGTACTGCTGAATACTTTTAAAGAGATATATAGTGAGAATCTGAAGCAGAAACACAGTGAGGAATATGAAAGTTGATGAAAATACATGAAATAGTGAAAATTAGCAAGACAGAAGTACTGCTAAAATTGGAGCCATGAGGAGTGTGGCCGATGAAAAGATTACAACTACTGAAAGAAGCGAACTATGTATATCAGGAAAACTGAAAGGATACCTTGGTGCATCTCAGAAATTTTCCAGACTCCACACAGAAGTGGCTCAAGGGTGGATGTTGGTTAACCTTTTAAAATGACTTTGTCTTGAGGCAAGATCTCTAGATTTTACTTAGTCAAGGCTGGCTGGGAAAAGAAATCTTGAAGTTTCCTCTCCAGGCATTCAGAACTCACGGTACCAATGAGCCAAGCGATCCAGCCTACTGGGTGAGCTAGAAGACAACCGCGACACCGTCCATTTGGTGCTAATTTTCTTGGCAGGCAGAATTCAAGTGTTATGAAGACACTGAGAGCTCCACCCTTGTTTTGAAGAAAAGCTTGGGAGCCCAGGAGGTGGTCCCTGTAAGTGCCATGCATGCATCTGTGACGGTGAAGTCCCAAGTTCCATGCAAATGCCACAAAGTGGGAGGTGCCAGGAATGTGCACATCTGTGGAAGGAGATTTCAGGAAGTGAGCAGAGCCTGCCCATCAGCAGTCATATATGGGTAGCAATCAACAAGGCCATAATGGTGGCGTTTCCCAAGCTCTTTATAGCTTTCCTTTCTCTACGGTGTAGCCCAAACTCTGACCATGCAACAGTACAATTTAATTATTCCCTGCAGAGTTTCTAACTCGTTTTGCTACAACTCCCTTCTATCTTCCTATTTCTCATTTTACAGTAGAAATATTTACCCTTTTCCTCTGTACCTTGGATTTAATGTAAATTGGTTTTTCTTTTATAGTAGTCTTCAGCTAACAGTTCAGCTTGAATCTCAAAAGAGATTTTGACTTGTAGTTTGTACTGAAGGTGGGATTAGGTAGTCCTTGGAAAAGTGATTGATGTATTTCGGCAGCACACAGACACTCCTGTGATTTAGGCAGAATTACGCGCTTGTTATTGTGTTTATAGAGTTAATATGGCTTCAGGAGATGTGTTTTGTGTTAAATTGGCAAAGGGTGGACAGTGAATGTTAGTCAAGATGGCAATTGGATTGAATTAGGAAAATTCTAGATGGTTATGAAAACACATTGTTGGCCTCAGTTGCCGTTGTTGCACCTCATGGCGTGCTCCCCAGCTGGGCTCCACCCCCTAACAGCCCCTCAGCTACTCCCTCCACAGTCCAAACACTTCCTTGGGAGTCTCAGTCTGGCTCAATTGATAATCTAGATTAACTGGCATGATGATTTAGATGAATAAAATTTGTATTGTCTTGTCTTGGCATTTTTCCCTAAAAATGCAAGCAAACTTCCTGAGCAACTGTGTGACCAGTATATTAACTAAGTAGGACTCATAGGATGTGAAATTGAATGCAAATTTCTCTTCCTACCACTCATTCAGATCCATTGTGTGGAACTAGTTATTTTTCTGTCTGGGTGAAGTCTGAGACACATTTTATATCATTTCTCAGTCAGTTAGATAATGAAATGTTCTCTGATTACTTCAAGTTATGCAGTCTCATTTTAGTAATCAAAATGTCCAATCATATGTAATACTTCAGAGTTAATATAAAGTTTAACGCTCTCATCTTCTTTGGCTACTGACAGCATCACACATACACAGATGTGACGGGCTGCACTACTCAAAGATCACTTCCTCTCCTCCACCATCACCTGAAGCCTAAACTGCCTTGGCAGCTTTTAGAGTGGGAGGAAAGCTGGCTGAGAAAAAAACATAGAGAAATAGAAGAGGTCATATTTACATACTATTAAATTTTCTCTGGCCAGGCTGTGGGCTATATTTAATTCTCACAGAACTTTCTGGATGTAGAGTTCTAAGTGTTTTCATGACTCTGCTGAGAATTACCTCTTCCATCACCTGGGGTCTATTACATACAGTCCCTCATTCAGACCTCTGCTCTGACTGAAAATCTATAACACATTCCTGGGCCCCAGATTTCTGCACCCTGCACAAAGGTGGTAGCTTACTCTGTAGGGATTCTGCTGCCTTTACAGTTGGATCTTATGTTCCAATCGACTTTAAAATAGCTTTACACTAACTATTTTGTCAAAGCAGTTATATTCGGATCTGAGAAATACTTCTTGTGACATTCTGGGATGACATAGAGTTTATACTGTCTCTCCTTTTCCCTAATGCATAAGGGAAACAACCAGTTATCATACCATATCTTTATGCTTTTCCAGATATAGACTTCACACTAATATATTTTAATCATGCATGCATGTATGTATGCATGTATGTATGTATGTACTTGGTACAGGCCTTGCTATACAGCCAGGACTCCTAGTGATCCCCCTGTCTCAGCCTCCCCAGTACTGGAATTACAGGCATGTGCCACTGTAGAAGATAAGAAACTAAGAAGCGAAGAACAATAAACAAAGCTTAGGGTGGGTTGTAATCTGTTACTTAGGGATTTTAGAAAACTTGGATTTTAAAAAGGTGTGAACAGTTTAATCCTGGTTGATGTCTCCACCCTTACTTGAGACGTTGGTGATTATCCCCTCTCCTCCTTGTAAATCTTCTATTGTAAGATAAAAAGGAGATGCTTCTAGAGTTCTGGACTCATTTTGAGAGAAACAAATCTCAGTGAGTCCTCTGAGCTACCTTCATTGGGTCTTCTCATTGTTTCTTTCGGCACCGACACAGAACATTACAACATGCCACCACTGGAAAGTTTTGGTGGCTTGCTGTGCTTGGGGCTGGCACAGCATACAGTAACAGGGGTCTAACCTGGGTCCTTGTGTTTGCCAGGCAGGCACTTAGACCACTGAGCTATCTCCCAAGCCCACACTAGTATTTGACCTGGAAAAGCTCTAAGATTTCAGGTTAAACATTTCAGTTTGCTTTTCAGCTCCTAAGAGTAGGTTTGCATGAAGAAATACTCAAGAAGGTCTAGGCCAAGGAAGAAGAGATTCATTAGCGGCCAAGCTATAAGCCTTGTCCTGAATGACGTTAGAATAGTTATTACATACTTCATTCCTGGAATCTCTCTCATATCCTCCAGTAACCTCTCTGAATACAGGATTTGAAACATACTGTCTCTGCTTTTTATGAAGAGTATTTTTATAAAAATGTTAACAAATGTTTAGCATGTATTTCTGTATGATAATTCCTTGGGTATCAAATGACCACAAGCTAGAACATTCCGCAACTCAAACAGAAAAGCTAAGAAAAGATCTACTCAGTGTCCATAACATGTCTAAAGCTGAAAATCCAACCTGAATAAAGAAAAATCTTAGAGGCCCAGAGTGAGCAACGTATCACACCTTGAAGCAGATACCAAGGAATAATGATTCAGGCAAACACCGCTTTTGACCAGAGAATCCACATTGCCCCCGTTAGTGCATTAAAACATTCTTGCGTGCCCCGTTCACATCTACTATTATAACCATGGCTCCAAAGAAAGTCAGTGATACCAGCACTAAAGTGAGAGGAAAAGTGTGGGAATTGTGGTAGAGTTAAAGAAAAAAATTATCACGGAGTTTGTTAAAGTTTTGGCTAAAAGAATGTGGGAGTTGGCAGAAAAAAATTTGGGCCTCAGAATCAGTTATTTGTGGTTTCCCATTATTCCTTACCAAAAAAGTACGCTAAAACTTTTCAGTGTTTGCAAAAAATTTTTGAATGAATTAAGTTTGACAAGTGAAGTATCACTGTAGTTATAATTTATACATGTCTATAGATTTTGTCATAAAAATGTCATAATCTCTTTCAGATTATCTATCAAGTATTCTTTCCTGGGTAGAATGGAGTGAACCAACCTCTCTCCTGACATAGCCTCTGTTGTATCTCCTTAAAGAAATTATAGCAAGATGAACCAAAATATATATCTGGGGATATGTTTTAAGCATATTATTTAAAAAAGAAAAAGAGGGGCGCTGAGGAGATAGCACAGTAGAATAAGCACTTGCCTGGCAGCCTGGCAAGTGGAAGGACCTGAGTTTAATCTTCAGTTCCAGAAAAAAAAAAAAAATCCTGATAAAAATAAGACAGTTAAACCTCACCTCTCTCACTCATGCTCCGTTACTTGTACAAATATTATCTAGAAGTGTGCTTTTAAATTTCAATGTGATCAGACTGCTTAAAACCTGAGTATATACTGAAAGGATGAGTTAGTGCCAGACATAACGCAACTTGCTGAGTTCGGCATTGATGTAGACTTCTTAAGATACACAAATTCAGCTGGCAAGCTTACTTAGGTGGTATGCTAAATGAATTATGGTATTTTTGTAGTAGAACAAGCTCCTCTCTTGGCAAATTGGGCTGGTTGCTATTATCGTAAGGAGTGGCATGAATAGAAGCACTTCAGTTAAATTTTCCCCTAACTTCACCCATAAGCCAAAACTTTATGGATCCACTGGGGCAAAATGTAAGTCACATAAAGCCATTAATATATTTCCTAAAGTCTTCTTAGACATTTTTATAAAGATGTTGAGAATATTTAGTTCTGCATAAAGCATGCTATATAGTCATAATATCTACTTGATCTGAAAATATGTAGAGCAATAGGTACTATTCACTCTCTGAGGGTTACATGGAAAGGTAAATTTAGAAACTTAATGAGATTTTCAATAACTCAAGCAACAGCTATGATAGTACATAAAATGATCTTTTATGAAGATCACAATATCTTCTTGAATTAATTTCTACTAGCTGTTTGACTTGAAACATCATTATTACAATAAAGTATTTTTAAAGAGAAATAAGAAAAACTACATAGCAATTATTTTTACACGGAAACATACACTTAAATTCTGTTTCCAACATCATGTTAAAAATCCTTGTTGTACAATTATGCTAAAACTATTCTGAAATTTTAAGTGTTTTCAAGATTTGTATTTGGAAAACTTTCAGATTCAAGAAAATACGAGTTATTTCAAATTATTCTGGACTCAAAGAGATTGAAATAGCTGTGAAGGAAACATCAGTCACCTAGTTCTTGGGGGTGTTTGTTTATTGATCTTAAAAATAAATGTCATTCAGTTTTAGGAAAATATACTTGAACAAATCTCATTTGAAAATTGTTAAACTATTTCTTTTGTAGTGCTAATGCTACTTACCTATCTAAAATTCCAGCCACAGTTTCAGCTTCTTCTGACTTTGACTTATGTGGGGAATGACCAGGTTTTAGACCTCTCTGCCTTACTTTTTGAGCCAGCCTTTAGGATTATGGGACTATGATCTGGTCTATTCCATGGAGGAAAAGTTGAACAGAGCAATGTTCTTTCTGATAACTGCTAAGCCCTGCCCTTTCAGTTTATACCAGGGAACAAGGCACAGCTAAAATAAATTGAGAATGAGGACACAGTATGAATTAAGGATGAAGACAGGATATGAATTAAGGAAAAAAGGCTGTGTCTAAGATAGAAAGAGAAGATAAAGGAAGAGAGATGGGACTTATAGGCTTCCTAGAAAGAATCAATTTCTATTTTGATAAGGCTTAGCATCAAGGAAAGTAATCAAGAGTCAAGGCCAGATCAATTTTCCTCAGCACTGTATTTTATTAGATTGCTACATGACAGCATACTAATTAAAACTGATGGGCCTAATTATAATTCCATTAATAACAAGGCAAGCAATGCAGATGTATCGCTGTACCCACAATACCTTGACTCAAATGTTCAGGCATCTGAGTAGCTACACATATAGCTGTCCTTTTTGTATCTTTTTAAAACAAAGACAAAAAAAATCATGAAATAGAGAAGTCTCACAGGCTTTCCAAAACAATTAGAACAGTAAAGCCTTGGAAAGTCTCTATGAACTTACCACTACAATCTCACACTAAAGTGAATATGCAAAAACCTAAAAAAAATTTTTTAAAAGTGAGTATAAGTTTAGAGATTTTTGAAACAATAATAAATTATAAAGGCAAGTTGGAAATATGTAATTTGATATAATTTCTCACTTAAATGACATCATGTAAAAGAAAATATATAATTAAAATAATTTGGGATTTATTCTAATTATAATAAAACAATAGCACTGTGTAAATCATATCAAATTCCAATTTTGAAACTATTATTGATTCTATTGTTTTTTAACATTTAGAAACTCCCTTGCCCTGAAACACATGTGTATTAGAATAGATTATGACAAAAAGAAGCTTCATGAACAAGAAAATATTTAGCACTTGTTACATAAGTACTTATCATCTTTCATGTGCCAAATACTATTTTACTTTTTATTATTTTTTGACTGCATTTGGTTGTTACAGGGTCTCACTACATAGCTCGGACTCATAGTGATCCTTCTGCTTTCAGCCTCCCCAGTGCTGGAACTGCAGGTGTGCACCACTACCCGAAGACTCTATGGCTAGTTCAGCCTGTCCTGGGGGCAAGGCTGGGTCAACCTGTAGTGCTGGGGATCAATTCTTCATCCCTGCGGATCAATCTTGGTCACCTAAGTAGGCACTTTAGTCCACTGGGCTATCTCGCTGGCCCAGAAACATTCTTTTAGCTTATAGCAAAATTTATTGTGCAAAGGAGAAACAAGTTGGACCTGAGGACTCCTTTGATTTCATTTTAAATTTTTAATCTTCTCAGCTTTGAATATGTGGCCTAGAGACTCAGTAACTACTGAATGTGTGATTTGGGGTAGAAATGTAACTAGACAGTTTGTTAGCTTTCCAATTAAAGGCAACACTTCATTCATGAGATAAAAGAAAGAAAGAAAGAAAGAAAGAAAGAAAGAAAGAAAGAAAGAAAGAAAGAAAGGAAGGAAGGAAGGAAGGAAGGAAGGAAGGAAGAAAGAAAGAAAGAAAGAAAGAAAGAAAGAAAGAAAGAAAGAAAGAAAGAAAGAAAGACAATAGTCAAAAAATCTATGCATTTTATTAATGACTGGTTTCACTCTGGAAGCCCTCAAGGGTACTCGTGTTTCCTGAGGGTCCAGCAATCCCTACACTTCCATCTTTTAGCTAATCATATACAGTACAGAAGTTTGAGCATGCATAACTCTGGGGTGTTCCCCAGATTCCAGGCATTCCCATAGCCCTAGCAAATGGCCCCTTCTGCATTCCCTGGTGGCCTAGCCTGTGAATTCCTGGCCCACTCCACCATGCCTCTTGGGCATCCATTCCTTTGCTTTAGTATTTTCAGAAATCTTGCATTCTATAATAGTCACAAGACAGATTTGTTTTACACAAAATATTGTAACTCCACCATCTTCTATTTTTGACTGAATTTTTTTTTCTAG
>PVJA010045445.1:0-15635 GCA_004027025.1 Myocastor coypus
TCTTCAATGAGATTGAAAAAGAAGCAATCCTTCCAAAATCATTCCTAGAGGCAAGTATCACACTGATACCAAAACCAGAAAGAGATGTAACTAAAAAAGAAAACTACAAGCCAATCTCTCTCATGAACATTGACACAAAAATTCTCAATAAAATCCTAGCCATTAGAATACAACAAATCATCAAGAAGATTATACATCATGACCAGGTAGGATTCATCCCAGGGATGCAAGGATGGTTCAATATACGCAAATCTATAGATGCAATACACTATATCAACAGAACCAAGACCAAAAATCACATGATCGTCTCAATTGATGCCGAAAAGGCCTTTGACAAAGTGCAACACTCATTCATGATCAAAGTCCTACAGAAAATTGGAATAGAGGGCCTCTACCTCAATCTGCTCCGAGGGCAAGGCTGGTGCAGCATGTGGTGCCGGGGATCGAACCGTGGTCCCTGAAGCTGTCCAAGCTTTCCCAAGCAGGCGCTTTAGACCACTGAGCCATCCCGCCGGGCCCAAATACTTATTTTTACTACAATAGAGTACTACTATGCCTTAGATAAGAATAAACTCAAGACATTAGAATTATGTCTCATCACAAATCTCTGTAATAACACTTGAAAGTTAAATAGATTTATTAATACACGGGTCATTGAGAATGTGAAAAAATTATTTTTTAGGGAACACAGGTACGGGATAGGACTTGTATATGGAAGGAAAGTTGTTCATGGGCAATGGGCAGGTTGCCTTCATCCAAGGAGGTTCCCTCCCCAATGTCCTGGCATCTGTCTTGACAGTATGGTAACAATGATCAATCTTTAAAACTATACCTTACAGAGTAACTTCCTACCCCTTTTCATGGCATTCTAAAGTCTAATAGCTACGTGTAAGTAATTAAGATGCTCAGCCTTCAATAATCTTAGTTTATATTCACAGAAATGAGAACTAGTGACCATCAGTTGACATTAGAATTTCTACTACCCTTGCTAATTCTTTAGTGCCATGTTTCAACTAAACAAAACAATGTTAAATGCTGCAATGTTTAACTTTCAGAAAAAAATAATGTTTACCTTTAGATACAAGAACAAGTCCCAGGAAATCACAGTAGATCACCATGTTCCAACGAGCAATGCCAGGACATCGGGGAGAGGAACTCCTTGAATGAGGGCAGCCTGCCCATTGCCCATGAGCACCTTTCCTTCCCTTCACAAATTCTATCCCATCCCTGTGTTCCTTAAAAGTATTCTTCCATATCCTCAATGACTCAGTGTTTTAACAAATCTGATTATTGTCCTGATTATTGTCTCTGGAGGATCAAACAGATGGACTTAGGTCCACTACCAGTATTCTAACTTCAAAGGACAATTTTCCCTGCCAAAACTCTGTAATCTTACATTTCAAATTAGCAGTGAATAATTAATTTGTTCGTCAACATCTGTGACTTTAAAACAATAATAAGTTAGACATGAAATATTTTAACTCTGGTTTTAGGGTAAAAAACAAAAAGTCACAGACAAAAATCACGTTAGTCATTGTTAACACCAAGTTAAGTTAAATAATAAAAAAAAAAGTGTTGCAAGGATGAGATGAGTTACTATGAATACAGTGTCACTTCTTGGGGAGGTTTAAAAAAGGAAGAGGAAGTTATAGAAGAAATCAATGTGAAGCTTCAGGTTTGTTTTTTAAATCCTGAAAAATGAAGAAAAAAAAGAAAGAAATAAAAAACATGCAACTATAAGCCGGGCGTGGTGGCTCACGCCTGTAATCCCAGCACTCGGGAGGCTGAGACAGGAGGATCGGTGCAAGTTCGAGACCAGCCTGGGCTACAAAAGTGAGCTCAAGGCCAGCCTGAACTGCATAGCGAGACCCTGTCTCAAAAAAGACAAAAAAAAAAAAAAAAAAAAAAACATGCAACTATAAAGGACAATAAGATTCTTCCATGGAAATATTTTACTTAGGACCATGATAGGGACAGGAATATTTGCATCTCCTGGGGGGACTGAAATACTCCTCACTGAATATTCCTTTCTCCCTGAGTATTTGGGCCCTTTGAGGCATACTGAACATGATCAATGCTCTCTTGCAGAGAGGAGGAACACCTTCCCTCAAAGTACACATCTTTCTATTTCCTTAAAAGATCTGTTAGACCCTCTGTTGCTTTTTAACCTTTGGATCAAAATTTTGCTTATTTTACAGGAACTGGCAACACAAAGCTTGATGGTCATGAGCCACCTAATTCAGTCTTTGTATGCTCGGTGCTCAACACCAGAGCTGCCAAAGAAATATTCAGATAATTTGTGGTCATTAGGATGTCTAAATATATGTGGGGTGAAAACAATGTCCTGGTTTCAAACTACCAATAATTTGGTAAAGATAGCTGTTCTCTGTTTTATATGTGTAGCTGGAATTGTGTTGTTAGCAACTGGAAAGAAAAAGAATGTGCTCAAGTTTAAGAATGCTTTCCTTTAACAACCCAGGAGAAAAGTCTAACCACATGGCATAAAATGGAAAGCTAGATTACAATGATGAGCTGTAAAGGCTTAAATCAACAGTTTCTAACATTGACAGTTTTACCAATAACCCACTGAAATTATCGGACATTGGATTATATATACAGCTACTTTCTTAATTCAATAAGAAGAAATCTGGTTGTACCAATAATGATTTGAAAAATGACAACACCTACACCCTGGGCTCTGTATAACTAGTAGGAGGACAACAATATGTATTGTATCACATATCGAAATGTACTACTAATGTGTTTTGAAACTGTCTACATTGTTATTTCTTATTAAAAGTAATAATAAGGGCCAGGCATGGTGGTGCATGCCTTTAATCTCAGCACTTGGGAGGCTGAGGCAGGAGGATCGGGGTGAGTTCGAGACCAGCCTGGACTACAAAAGTGAGCTCAAGGCCAGCCTGAACTGCATAATGAGACCCTGTCTCAAAAAAAAAAATAATAATAATAATTAAAAAGAAATATAAAAAATAAATACTGCCTTTAGAAAGCTAAAAAATAAATAAATAAATGAATCTTGTATGTTTATATCTGGTAACCTGAACAACTAATTTGATGATAGCATCAAGTAATAAAGCAATCATGGATTAATTCAGTTACTTCGCTTACTTAAATTTTAGTATCATTTCTAATGCTGTTTTTTCTATCATTATATTGTATTCTTAAAAAATAAAACAATAAAATAAAACGTGAAGAAAAATCCACAGAATAAAATAAAGTATTTCTTAAAAAAAAAACAGCTTTGAATGCTTAACTTCCTCCTGGCTCAGAAATTGCAGAAGCTATTCTGGAAGGATGTTTTTCCTGTGTAGAATTTTCACTTCCAATCAACATAATAGGTAAACTCATTTCTAAAAATACATAGAGTGTATAAGGCTTTACCCAGAAGACATAGGGACAGTTAATTCTGATTCACTTGCTTTCTTTATTTGTTTTTGTTGTTGGTTTTTTTTTCTTGTTTCAGAACTTTTGTTTGTTTATTTATTTATTTTTATGGCCGGCTCAGCCTGCCTTGAGGGCAGGGCTGGCGCAGCATGTGGTGCCAGGGATCGAACCGCGGTGTCTGAAGCCACCTAAGCTTTCCTAAGCAGGCACTTTAGACCACTGAGCCATACTGCCACGCCCCAAATATTGATTTTTTGTGTGTGGAACTGGGGATCTAACTCAGGACCTTGCACTTGCCAGGAAGGCACTTGTGCCCCTGAGCTATCTCTCTGGCCCCATTAGTTGCTTTCTAAGTAAAATTTAAGCTGTTCTTTATTATATGGTCATCACAAAACTAGCATATATAGTTAGTCATATACAACATGTAGAATTAATTTTTCTGAAGATTAGACCCACATACGAAACTCTGAAATATTATCTTAAAAATTAAATTACTGTAGGGATTCTTTTTACTCCTACATATAGTGGCATTCGATTCCAGAATGTGGAAGCACTTTGAGTTAAGCATATAAGAAATTCACATATATTTATTAAAAACAATTATCACACATTGAAGACTTTTGCTCCATTTTACTGTTACCACCAAATCTAACCACTCTGAAGAACTAACCACGATCCATTGTTTGATGTATATTCTTTTCTTTCTTCATACATTTACTTGAAGAAAAACATATTGCATAGTACTTTACATACATGTGTATCAGCAGTAGTATAATGGGACCACCTAATTTTTTTACTTCACAGTATATTGAAAGTATTTGCTATGTTAGTATGTATTTGCCTAGAACACGTTTTTACCTGTTGTACTGCACTGCATTAAGAATCAAATGCTTTCTGAGTTCCCCCAATTACAAAAAATTGGAACAATGAATATGACCTGTTTGGATACACTGTATTTTGCTGCACCAGTGTATCATCCACTGCAAGTATATTTGCAATAAAAGTCAGTAATAGTTAAACAACATTGCAGAATAGGTAAAAGATTAAGTAGGAAACAATGTACTGTATTCCATATAAAACATATTATATTATATAATAATATATTAGCAAAGACATTAAATATTGGACTTTTAAACAGTAAGTTTGGAAAATTCGTACTGAAAAAGTTGGTTTCTCACCTAGTATAACATGTTTTTAGATTTCATGTTTGAATTTCTGTACTATGTTTTAAAACTGCTGATGATGATTTCTTGAAACACAGCCCAGTTCAATGAGACAGGTTGGCCATTTTTAAGGAATATGAAAATTGGATATCTGACTTCCTTTTTAAAACTTTTAATATCTTTCTTTTTCAAATGATACATATGATGAAATTTCTTAGAAAACAATTTTAATGTCGTGCAAATTTTTTAAATAATAAACCTTTTAATTACCTAATATAAATGGTTTTTTTTTAAATGTCGTAAATAACAAGTTTGGACAATGGTACAGTATATGGCTAGCTGTAATTTAAATGTCACCCAGAGATCCAAAGCTTGGTCCTTAACTTCCTTAAAAAGATTTCTCATTACCAGTACAAAAACATTGGACATATAGTTTATAAGGGGAGAAAGGATCATCGCATTTGTGTATGGTAGAACAAAGCCACTCAGTTTACAGCAGTTGGGAATCAGATCATGAAAGCAACATTACAGAAAAAGCGATCAGTGAACAGAGAGAGTATCAAGATTATGCCTCTCTGACCCATCCAAACAAACACAGAATATGTTTTCAAATCTGTAGATATCTCCTATCCTGAGCCAATCAAGTTGCAAATGAAACTTAAAGATCAAGTCACTCCATAGCACTATTGGCAGGTGATGGAACCTAATACCCAAGAACTAGTGAAAAAGTATTAGAGGGCATAACCTCAAATTTCAGTTTAAGGGTCCTCATGTCTTCCTTCTTTCCCTTTTTTCCAAAGTAAACTCCACTACTCACCTTCCATGATGTCATGCCACCTGCTTACCCCAAGCAGTAGTCATGAATTAAACCTCCAAAACTGTGAGCCAAATAAAATTGTTTTCTAAGGTGCTTGTCTCACATGTTTGTTGCAGTGGTATAAAAGTTACTAACATACACTAATGCAAATCACTCTGCAATTTCACCATTGCAAATATATTTTCCCATTCTCCCTATTAAAATCTTATTCTGTAGATCACTGTCTCTGCTGTATAGATTTTTAGTCTGAATCAAAGATTTTGTTTTTAAACACAGTCAGATATTTTCATATCAGCAACTTTTCACTTACTGTGAAACAACTGTGAGTCATTTTTATTGACTCTTAGTGGCTATTTCAGGACCAAGCAGAGCAAGACTCCATGGCAGAGAGGCCCAGTTTGTTTGGGACTGGGCAGACCAAATTTTTCTTGATCTAGTGGTTGTTAAGAAATCTGCTGTGATTCAGATGGGCTTTCCATTATAAGTGATCTGCTTCTAACAGCTTTGAATATTCTGTTCTTTTGCTGAATTTCTTGAATCTTGACTATTATATTTCTATGTGTAGATTCATTTTGATTATGGCTAATTGAATTTTATATGCCTCATTAATCTCTATATCAGATTCTTTTCCATGCTTGAGAAATTTTCTACTACTAACTCTGTAAATAGTCTATGTAATTTGTGCTGACTTCTGCTGTTTTGTTGACCCTTATTAGCCTTCTATTATTTATTTTTTGCATCATCTTACAGCTCTCAAATTATTTCCTGGTTCCTTGTTAGTTTAAAAAGAACTTTCTCTTTCACTAGCTATAATGCTCCCTTCAACATTTGAAAATCTATCTTTAGTTTTGTTCAAAGTAGTTTTGTCAGCTTTCAATGGAATTCCGAGTTTCCTGGGCATCTGTCTGAATCTGTTTTATGCATTCTTTCTTATATTGTTGGTTCGTTTCCATCATTTTTCTATTCTCTATTTTTTAATATGTCTTCTTTAGATGTGCTCAGTGATTCTTTTTTGTCATTTCTTTATTTACCTGAGAGAATTATTTATAATTTTGATTTATTCTATAGCAGGATGAAGTTGTTTCTTTACTTCATTTTCTATCATCTCAAAAATTTTAGATATGTGACTTCCAAATTCTATGTCCATGTCTTCTGGACTTGTTCTGGGTGAGTGTGAGGTCTAAGATTGCCATTTGCTCCTTCCAACAGTGGTGAAGCTCCCAACATTCACCTAGATTCAGGTGAGTGGGAGAATGGTGGGGCAAGGGTCATCAAGGTTCTCAAGACAATGGGGATAAGCGGTAGGACTAACCAGTGTTCCTGTGACTGGTGGGGGATGGGAGGCAGTCAAAGCTCAGTAAAGCTTCTGTACAGGTTGTGGGCACAGGTGAGAGTCATCAGGTCCCCATAGCTGTTCAGTGTTTGTTGGGAGCCACAGGAAGCTAGTGAATTGATCAAATGAAGATAAGATTGGGCCTCAGTGCCAAAAGCAAACCAGCTACATCAATCCTGAGAAAACATCCTGTCAGGTTGAGGTCAGCTATTAGTTGCTAGGCAACCTTCTGTCATGTGTTACAAACTCTGCAAAAGAATAAAGAATCATTTTGTTGTGCATGGAGTTAGTCTTGCCCATCAGGCAAACTAGTGTACCACCTAGCCCAGCTTTTTGTCTTCTTGTCTGTCATTCTCATTCCTGTCACCATGTCTCCCTGGGTAGAACCTTTCACAGTAAGAACCGATGGATCCTGACATTTGGCGCGTGAATAGGATGCTGGTATGAGATAAGTGTAGGCAGAAGAACCACTCCCAAAGAGCGCACACAGGGAGAGAAGTGGATTGGCTAGAGCCAGCAGTACTCCACACCGGTGTGCATTGGCACTGGGGCACTAGGTGTAAAAGTTGGAGATAGGGCTCACTATGGTCAGAAAGATGATGGAGCACAAAGAGAGAAAAAGGCTTCAGAACAAGGAAAAATTAGCAGGGCGTGGTGGCTCACACCTGTAATCCCAGCACGCGGGGAGGCTGAGGCAATAGGATCGGTGAGAGTTCGAGACCAGCCTGGGCTACAAAAGTGAGCTCAAGGCTAGCCTCAACTGCATAGCAAGACCCTGTCTCAAAAAGACAAAAAAAAAAAAAAAAAGAACAAAGAAAAATTAAATTGCAGTAACAATGGGAAAAACAGCTTCAAGAACTATACATGTTGATAGGCATATATAAAATGTTTATTGTTTTTGGGGTTTTGTATTTGTGCTACTTTCTAAGACCACCATAAAAGACTTAATGTACTGTTTATTACTTCTAATAAGAAATAACAATATGATAGTTTCAAAACGCGTTAGAAGTACATTCGTAATAATTTACATAGTGTATATTGTCTTCATAGTAGTTATACAGAGCACTAGGTGTGGACATGATAAATTTTCTAATCGATATTGGCAAGGCAATTTTAAAAAAGAAGAAATTTCTTCTTTTTGAACTGAGAGGAAGTAGTTGTATATTTAGTCCAGTGTTCCATAATTGCATTGGGTTACCAGTGAAACTGGCAAGGTTAGAGACTGTTGATTTAAGCCTCTTACAATTCATCATACTAATATAGCTCTGCGTTTTATGCCTTCTAATTAAGCTTTTCCACTGGGTGATCAAGGACAAGTTAAAGCAAGACCTGTATAACAAAACATTCATCTTTTGTATCTTCCAAGGTCAGATCCCCGCAGGATTAACTTTGGAACCATGTACAGTGCTTTCTAGAACTGTTGTCAGTGTCAGCATTGTCTGACTGGTTTGCTTTCTGTGAAAGCCTGAGAGAATGTTTTTTCTCTAGGTGACTCTCCTTACACACTATAGTTCATTTATTCCTTTCCTCTGAGGTCCATAATCTCCTTGACCAGAAAATTTGGGACACCACTGAGTTATAGGATGTTACAGTACAGGTTCTCTTATGTCCTGAGTCCTCACTAACCTTGAAGGGCTAGGGCCAAAATGTTGGCTATCCTTGTAGCTTTTCTTTTCCTCCAATTTTTAGTCCGTTAACATACGTTCTCAACCCTCCAGCAGAGAAACTTCATGATACTATTACTCTACAACATAGGCAATTGAGCTTAACATCATTGTCTTTCTGAATATCAAATATCTTAGATTTAGCTTAAAATTGGTATTTTCCATCAATCACTGATATTCTAATGAATCTCTATAGAATGTGACAAAAGCAGTTACACATTTTTTACGCAGACATTTAGAAATCCAAGGATGTACAAAATTGTAGTCTGTCAAGCCTATGGCATTTTGCCTAGTCTCTTACTCTCAGCTAATACTCTTTTTTGTTTTTTTGTTAACCAACCATTTACTTGAGAGAGAGTATAGCAGTAACTGAGTTTACATTAGAAGTAGTACATATCTAAAAGGTAAGAATGACAGGCATTCCAAGCAGAGTTTTAATATTGCACGTTTCTATTATCAATGTGAAAAACCTTTTGAAGGTTCTTAGGACCAATGTCTGATTCATCCTGTGTACATAAATGCATGGATTTGCTCCTGCTATGTTTCCTCTCTTTTCTGCTACCAGTCACTTTGTTGTTTAATCCATAAGTCTTTGATTTCCATTCAGCTGTGTTATGCCCTTCCATTTTTATTTCTTCTCTAGAGTTCTTACACTAGGGAGACTATACAATATTTACACACGTAGGCCTGATTTATTTCACTTATATGTTCAATATACATCCATTTACATATGAAGTCTTCCAGTTTATCATTCTTTATAGCTGAGTAATATTCTACTGTACAAATATACCACATCTTTTTCAACCATTCCTCAAATGATGGGCATTTTGGTTGTTTCCAAGATTTGGCTATTATGAATAGGGCTGCTGTAAACATAAGTGCACAGATATAGCTATGGTATGATGTTTTCAATTCTTCTGGGAAAATTCCCAATGGGGGCAGCTGGACTAAATGGGATTTCCAGCTCTAGTTTTTTTTAAGGAGCCTCCACACCACTTTCCGTAATGGTTGCACCAATCTGCATTCCCATCAGCCGTAGAAAAGGGTTCCTCTTTCTCCACAGCCTCTCCAACATTTGTTGTTGGTTGATTTCTTCATGATAGCCATTCTTTCTAGAGTGAGATGGTATTTAAGTGTTGTTTCAATTTGCATTTCACAGATGGCTAGCGATGTGAAACATTTTTTCATGTATTTATAGGCTTGCTGCATTTCTTTCTCTGAGAAGGGTGTGTTCATCTCAGATGCCCATTTCTGAATTGAGTCTTTGAATTTGGGGATCCTAATGGTTTTTAGTTCTTTATAAATTCTAGATAGATGACTTTTGTCTGAATACTTATTAGTTAAAATCTTTTTGTAATTTGTGGGTTGTCTTTTCACTCTGGCAGTAATTTCTTTTGAGGTGCAAAAACTTCTAAGCTGGAGGAGTTCCCATTTGTTGATGCCTCCAAGTGTTAAATGTGCATTTTGATTTTTGTCCATGAACTTTTTGGTTAACACAATGTCTTAAAGATTTTCTCCCACTTTCACTTCCAGAAGATTTAATGTTTTTCTTTTAATATTTAGATCATTAATTCATTTTTACTTAGTTTACTGCACGGTGATAGACTTAGGTCAAGTTTAGTCTTTGGCATATAGAGAAACAGGTTTTCTAGCTCCATTTGTTAAAGAAGCTACCTTTCTTCCAGTAAAAATGTGTAGCCCCTTTGTCAAAGGTAAGGTCACTGAGTGTGTTTGTATTTGCTTCTCCATCTTCTAATCTACTCAATTGATTCTCAGGTCTATTTTTTTGCCAATACCATGGTAATATCATTACTATAGCTTTGTTGTATAACTTTAGATCAGGAAATGTAATGCCTCCTGCCTTACCTTTGTTGCCCAGAATTGTCTTTGCAATTCTAGATCTTTTTTGGTTCCAAATAAATTTTAGGAGTGACTTCTCCCATTCTGTGAGGTACATTGATGGTATTTTACTGTATGGAAAAATATATATCAATGCAATATGTTCCATTATATAACTATAGACTTTAGCCCTGTGGTCTAAAGTATAAAACTGATAGTTATTGAAGTTGTCAATTTCTCAGTTTTGCTTGATGTTATTAATAGTGCTAATTGTACCACTGTTACTAGCATATTATACCTGCTTAAGCCACTCGTTCTCTCAGGGTAACAATATTGGGAAGCACCAGGATAATAACCTCAAAACAGCCCTAAACCTAAAGATGGAGGATAGCACCAAAAGGAAATCAATATCCCACTGTCAATTAGGAAGACTGGCTTTTGGGAACAGACACAAACCAAGAATGTCCATCCAATGCACAGAAGATATTCCTTAAAAAGACTCTTGTTAAAAATAGCACTATAAGTCTATTATCAAAGTCTATATCAAGTGTAGATTCATGACCCTTCCATCTCAGAGCTATCAGCCTCCTGATACAGACTTCAATCATAGGCTTATCAGACTCCTGATACGGAATTGCACAGAACACTTCAGTGAGCTCCAGACTTTGGATGGAATCTTTAAGTCTCCAGTGTGCAGATGACCTCTGCACTCATCCTCATCTAACTCTGTAGCTGACCTTTGTAATCCAATCTTGTAATTTCTTATACATTATTTGTACATATTGCATAATATCTCTTCCTGTAGTAAAACTTTGACTGATACAGTCATCAACTCAGACAAAAGATGGTGTAGTTATTCTGTCTGCAGACAATGTGAACATCAAAGAAGAATGATCAAACTAGTTAAAGAAGGTCACTAAATTCTTGTTAAGGAAAAAATTCATGGGGAAGTGATAACAATCATCAATATGTATGCAGTAAAAATCAGAGCCTCCAACTATGTAAGACAAATTTTAAAGAACATGAAAAAATCAAATAAACAACACAATTTTAATGGGGAATCTTAACACCTCATTATCTCAAAGAGACAGATCAACTAAACAAAAAATTAGCAAAGACGTACCACAACTAAACCAAACCTTGGAACAACTGCACTTAGCAGTCACTTACATTTACATTTACATTGTTCCACCCAAAAACAGCTAATATACCTTCTTTCAGCTATTCTAGAATGTTCTCATACACTTTATACTAGTTCATAGAACATGCTCAAGTAAATGCAAGAGACTTGAAACAATGGTATGCATATTATCTCATCATAAGACAGTGACACTGGAAATTAATGAGAAATGAAACTGCAAAATCATAAACACATGAAAATTAAGTAACATCCTTCTGAACAATAAATGGATCACAGATGAAATCAAATAAGAAAGTAAACAATATCTACAATTTAATGAAAATTGCAATACAACTTCCTGAAATTTGTGGGATGCACTGAAAGCAGTTCTCAGAGGGAAATTTATAGAAGTAAATTCTTGCATTAGTAAAACAGAACACAAACACATAAGTGCACCCTGTACTGTATCTACCTTCTAGAAAAAGAAGAGCAAGGCAAGGCCAAAGTCCACAGAAGGAAAAAAATTATAAAAAGTAAAGCAAAAGGTAATACAATTGAGACAAAGCGAACAATACAAAGAAGTAATAAATCAAAGACTTGGTTCTTTGACAGACTAAATAAAAATCATCAACACCTACCAACATAATTAAAAAATGAAAGAAAAAACTCAGTTTCAAGCAATAAGGAATGAAAAGGGTAAAACTGCTACCGATTTTGTGGAAACTCAGAAGATCATGAATAAATACTTCAAAAATCTTTCAGGGTGGAAGAGATAGATGGATTGCTAGATAGATATGAATTACTGATTCTGATCAAGAAGACAAAAATTCTGAGCAGCCCAATATCAGTTAATGAAACTGAAAATGAAAATAAAAAAAAATATTACCAACAGGGCCCGGCAGGATGGCTCAGTGGTCTAAAACACATGCTTAGGAAAGCTTAGGCGGCTGCAGGGACCACGGTTCGATCCCTGGCACGACATGCTGTGCCAGCCCTGCCATCAGGGCAGACTGAGCCGGCCATAAAAATAAATAAATAAACAAACAAAAGTTCTCAAACAAGAAAAAAAAATAAAATAAAAAATAAAAATTCTTTAAAAAAAAATTACCAACAATTCTGTCTCAGTTACTCCTTCCTCATTGCTGGAATAAATACCCAAAACACAAAGATGAAGTAAGAAAAGGATCATTTAGCTCAGTTACTGGAGATTTCAGTCTATATTCCACTGGCTCCAAGGCAGAGTGGCACATGGTGGAGGTAAAAATTTCATTTCAGTGCTGAAGAGCGCAGAGTGGAGGAGTAGCAGCAACCATGGCAAAAGAGAGCAAATCTATCTCCCTTAAGTTTCATTCAGGCCTTCTTCCCTAGGCTGGGGCACACCAATAAGCCCAGAAGCACTCTAATCCCAGTGAATCATGAGTTAATCACTAACTCTGGAAGCCCACCCCATGATTGCATGAGACTTTGGGGTGATAATTAGACACAAAATAACATTCCACCCCTGCACCCCCAAAGAGTAAGGTACATCCCTTTGTGCAAAAGGCACTTTAGTTCATCTCTAAGAGTTTCCAAAGTCCTCACAGTTTCAGCCTTGCTGAAAAGTTCAAGTCCCAAGTCTTCTCTAAAGTCTAAGGCAAACTCTTGTAAGCCTCTGTACAAATGAAAAGTTAAACCCTTCAAACATTCAATGGCACAAGATAAACATTACTATTCCAAAAGGTACACACAGCAGCATACCAAGCACTAGGACCAACACAAGTCCCAAATACAGCAGGGCAAATATTAAGTCTGGTAGTCAAATTGTGAGCTCCAAAAGCCTTACATGGCTTCAACCCCACAACACTTTTGGTCGTAGCTCCCATGGTTTGTCTCTCAAGCCAGCTTTGATCCCTCCTTGTACCTCCCCTTAGATGACCCATATTCCTAGCTTTTCTAAACTTCTGGGGTTACTAGAGAATATGCATCTCTCTCACAGCTTTACACACTGACCTCTCAGAGGCACACTGCCTGGCATCCCAGGCCTTATTCTGATACTGAGGTGCAAGCTTTCTTAGCCTCAGAACTCCTGCATTCTGCACACACCCAAAATCAGTGCCATGTGGATGGTGCCAAGGTATGCTGCCAGCTGAAGCAGTAGCCAGGTTTTCCTTTCTTTTGGCTATAGGGGTCAAATGCCTGGATCACTGAGCACTCTGACCCTGATTCTAAGGAATATTCTTCATGCTGGCATGATTTTGGAACTGATGTGCTTTCTGCTACTATTCAGAAACCTAGGGTTCTGTAGATTTTTCCCCAAAGTAAAGTCCCTGACCTCTGCAATTCTGAGGCTGCAAAGGGTGGAGACCTCACACCTTCAGTGATGCCCTCAGGCCATTTAGGACCAGGAATCGAGCTATGGTCCCTGCACTTCCTAAAGCAGTTTCTTAGTCTGCCGAGCTATCTTGACAGCCCTCAAACTCACAACATTGTAAATCATCCTGCTGGACTCTTTGCTCTTGAATCTTAACATAAACCTGAGTAACAACCTCCAACAATAGCCATGCCACTGCCTCAATAGTTGACTACCCTGAGATTTCTTCTGACAAATTAATCAGTGGGCCATGCTTAATCTAAGCCTCAAACAGTCTCTGGACATGAACAAAATGCAGACAAACTTTCTGCCAAGCCAAAACATACATTGTCTGGAGTCCAACAACCAATGTAGTCCTTCCCAACAGAAATGTGCCCAGCTTGGTCTTTACAGGTAGGATTTCTATCAGCCTTCTGGTCTTAGCTCTGACCAGAATATCCCATACAGAATAGCCAAGCTGTTCCAGAGCTTCTCTTGAAGGTGACATCTCCAAACTTTTCCTATCTCTTTCCATAAATCATTCCCAAATTCTTGTGATCTATATGGTCAGATTTAGCCACAGCAATGGCCTCACTTCTCTTGTACCGAATTCTGTCTCAGTTACTCTTCTCTCACTACAGGGAAAAAATCCTGACACTCAATATGATAAGAGGAAAGATTTATTTAGCTCACAGTTACTGGAGGTTACAGTCCATTTTTGGCTCAAAGGCAGAGTTGTACATGGGAGAGAGCAACCTTTCACAGCAGTGGCAAAGAGCAAAGAGAAGAATGGAGGAGTAGCAGCAACCATGGCAACAGACAGCACGTTTGTCTCCCTTAAGTTTCATTCAGGCTATCCACCCCAGGATGGAAATCGTACTCGCAACCATAATCCCAGTGGACCATGAGCTAATCACAAACTCTAGAAGTCCACCTCATGACCACATGAGACTTTGGGGGGACAACTAAGCACAAATCATCACAAAAGGAAAGCCCAAGTCCTGATGGATCCATAGCCAAATTGTATAAGAAACTTAGATCAGATTTAATTGCAATAATCCTCACATTCTTCAATGAAATTGCTAAGGAACCAATGCTCCCTAACTCATTTCTGGAGGCAAGTATTACACTGATAACAAAACCAGAGGAACATCTAACCAAAAAAAAGAGAACTATAGGCCACCCTCCCTAATGAACACAGATGCAAAAATAATTAAATACTAGCAAATAAAATGCAACAAGTCATCAGGGAGATAATTCCTCATAACCAGGTGGAATTAATTCCAGGAATGCAGGGGTATTTCAACGTACATAAATCTATAAATGCAATACACCACATCAAGAGCCAAATACAAAAACCACATGATCATCTCAATAGATGCAGAAAAGTTTTTGACAAAGTCCAACACTCACTCCTGATAAAACCTCTACAGAAAATAGGAATACATGGACCTTTCCTCAATCTGATAAAAGCCATCTATGAGAAACCAAAAACCAACAATGGAAAAAAAAAAAAAAAAACAGCAAATCAGGCACAAGACAAAGATACCAACTATACCACTCCTATTCAATATAATTCTGGAAACATTAGCCAGAGTAATTAGGCAAGAGAGAAAAGTAAAAGGAGTAAGAAATGGAAAAGAAAAAGTTAAACTATCATTATTCACAGATGATATGATATGCTACATGGAAGACTCAAAAACTCTACCAAGAGACTCCTAGAATTAACAAACAAATTCAGCAATACAGAAGTATACTCAAAAACCAATAGAATTCTTGTACACAAAGAACAAACTGACTGACAGTGAAATTAGAGAACATCCTTAACAATGGCATCCAAAATATGAAATAATCAGGAATTAATCTAACAAAGTAAGCAAACAGCCTGTAATTCCAGCACTCAGGAGGCTGAGGCAGGAGGATCGGTGTGAGTTCGAGACCAGCCTGGGCTACAAAAGTGAGCTC
>PVJA010045446.1:0-15634 GCA_004027025.1 Myocastor coypus
AGGAGGAGGAGAAGGAGGAGGAGAAGGAGAAGGAGAAGGAGGAGGAGGAGGAGGAGAAGCACCTCTCTATAGAAAAGAAACCTCTCTTGTCCATGGCCATCCCGCCCTGACTGTGCCAGATCTCTCGCATTTGATCTCAGAGCTAACATGGTTAGTACTTGGATGGGAGTGAAGAAACCCCTCCATGACACACGAAAGCCAAAATCACAGAAGTGACATTGAAACAGAGTCTTAAAGTGGCTAGACAAAAGCAACAAATCATTTTTAAACATAAAGCCATCTGAATGACAGCAAACTTCTCAGCACAAAGGTAAAATCCCAGCAGGGCATGGAGTGAAGTGTTTCAAGATCTAAAGAAAACTTTTCAATCCAAGCTGATATATGTGGCAACACTACCATTTGAAATCGAAAGAGAAATAAGATATTGCCATGACAGAAATACGTGACGAAATTCATGACAGCCAAACAGCACTCCAAAACATTCTTAAGAATATCCTAGAAAGAGACAGTGAAATTAAAGGTGACAGAGGGACCAACTGAATACATACACAAGGTAGGCTGGACAATTAAGTAAAATGCAAAGGCAGGAAACCAACAGGAAAATAAGGCAATGATGGAAACAAGTCAACACCTATCAGTATTAACAATCCTAGTGAATGCTCTCAATTCCCCAATCAGAAGACACAGCTAGGCAGAATGGATCAGGAAACAAAATCCAATGGTACATCTTATAAAATGAACACAATTACACAAAAAGAAATCCAGGCTAAAAATGAAAGGGTGGAAAACAATATTGCATTCAACAGCAACTTGAAAAAATGCAAGTGTAGGTATCCTGTATTCAGAAAAAGTGAACTTAAAGCCAAAACTGATCAAAAAAGGCAAATATAGTCGCTATCTAGTATTAAAAGAATGCAACAAGAAGAGATGAAGATTACTAATATTTATGCACCAAACAACAGTGTCCCCTACCTATAATTCAAGCACTACTAGGCATAAAAGATTAGGGAAACACAATAGTACTGAAGTATCTCAATAAAGCACCATCACAAACAGACCAACTAGAGAAAATATTTATGTCAAGGAAGCATCACAGGTGAACAAACGCTTCACACAAATGGACTGAGTAGTTACCTGCACAGCTCTGCAGTCAACAGAACAGAATATATGTTCTCAGTGGAACTCAGAACTTCGCCCCAGCATCCACCACATGCTCGAGTAAATGTAAAAGGATGAAATTATTTCATACATGCCGCAAGATCAAAGCACAATGAAAGGAGGAAAGGATGAGCCAAAAAAACCAGAAATTATGCAATGTGTGGAAATTAAAGAACACACTCTTAAATAAACACTGGCTTACAGAATCAAGACAGTTTCAACCACTAACTGTTAATGCTACTACAGCATACAACAATAAATGGGGCAAAATAAAATCCACGCTTTAGAGGGAAATTTCTAGCTGTGAATGCTTACATTGGAAAACCAAAGTGAGCCCAATCGTATGACCTAACAGTGCACCTCAGGATCCTAGAAAAATAAGAACAATCCAAACTCAAAGCTAGCATGATGAAGTTATAATGGTTAGAGAAAAAAATGAATAAAATTGAAATTTTTAAAAAAGCAATGATTTGGAGAATTGGTTCTGGTTCTTCAAAACAATAAACAAAATAGACCTTTATCTACCCTACCAAAAAAAGGGAGAAAAAATACCCAAGTGAGCACAATTAGAAACAAAAAAAGGGAAATCACAATGGACACTGACGAAATCAAAAGCATTATTAACAGCTGCTGTACAAGTGTATATACCACTAAACTGGAGAATTCTGAAGAACCAGGTAGATTCCTAAGCCCATACGAATTAATAAAACTAGACTAAAGCAAGATTTTAAAATCCTGAATAATCCAGTAATTAGCAGTGAAGTTGCAGCAGGAATTAAACAAGAAAAAAAGAACACCAAGAAAAGACCTGGTATGGATGGACTCACTCACTGCCTAATTCCACAAAAGCTTGAGGAAATATCTAACATCAATGCTCTTCAAGCTTCTTCATGCAGCAGAAAGAAAAAGAATACTTCCAAAATTTTTCCTGGAGCTGACATTACTGATTTGAACACCAGTCAAGGATCCAACTAAAAAAGAGAACTATAGACCAATGTCTTTAATGAATATAAGTGCAAAACTCTGCAACAAGATCCTGACAAAGAGAATGCAAGGAACCATCAAAAGGATCAGGTATCGTGACCAACAGGACTGCATCCCCAGATGTAAAGATGGTTTCAACACATACAAATCAATGGAGAGGAGGTAATACATCATAAAAACAGAAGCAAGAACAGATGCAGAAAAGCCCCTGACAAAATCCAACATCATTTCATGATGAAAATATTGAATCAAATAGATTTAGGAAAGGTTGATTTTAATCTGACAAAAGCCACTCATTAAAAAAAAAAAAAAACCTACTGCCAATATCCTATTTGACGGAGATAAATGAAAAGATTTTTCTCTAAAATCAGAAACAAGACAAGGGTCTTGAACCTTTCCACCTCTGATCCATATAGTACTCAAAACATTAGGAAAGGCAATTAGGGAAGAGTAGGACATAAAAGTGCTACATATAGTACAAGAAAAAGTCAAACTCTCTTCATTCACTGATGCTATGATTTATCAACAAACAAAGCCCCCCAAAAAACAAACAAACAAAGAAACAAAACCCACCAGAAAAGTCTCTTAGAATTACCACATTCATGACGGGGCTGGAAACTGCATGTCTTGCTGGTCAACTTGAACTACCAGTGGTGCATGCATGACTGTCCCACACATGACTATACCATCTATGGCACCAGTGCCACAAACCATGCAATAGGACAGGCAGTGCTGGGCAACCAAGGCAAAGCAAGAGACATCACAACCCCTGAATTGAATTTATAATGCGAGGCTACAGTGATAAAATCAACATGGCCCGAGGATCAACAGAACAGATAAGAAGACGGCTCAAGTACTCACTCCCAGCCTCTGTATTTTTGACACAAAAGCTGAATGTTCTCTAAAGAATGAATAAAGAAGATGTGGTATTTTTACACAATGGAGGATTACTCAGCTATACAAAAGATAAATTTAGGTTTTCACAGGTAAATGCAAATACAGACTATACTGGTAAGTGAAATAAACCAGACCTGTATGTATAGACATCATATTATCTCATTAGGCTGAGAACTCAAAAGAGCAAATAAAATCTGAAAGGTACAGCAGATACTGTGAACGGTGAAAAATCTATTCGGTGGGAAGGAAAAACTGGAATGAGGAAAATGACAAAAGAAAAAGGAAAAAAACTGTATGTCTATAGGCAGAACAGTTCGGCTAACCACTGCTGATATCTGCTGGTAGACTTAAAGGAGCAGCTCAGGCTTAATTTTTTTTTCTTCTCCTTTTTGATGTCTTATAACATTTTTCTTTGCTTTTTTTTAACCAATTTTTTCAGTTTATATCTGGTAACCTAAAGAAGTAATTTCAAGATAATATTATGTAATACAATAACTATTGTCCAATTGCTATACTTTAATGAAATTTTGTATTGTTTCTAATGTTCTAATATTTTATAATCTTTAAAGACAATAAAATATTTATTTCTTTTTGTGTCAGACTACTTCAATTTTATTTTAATGGGCTAAAAATAGGCCATACACTGTCATTAACTACTTTTACTATGTTGTATTTTTCATTGTTTTTCAATGAATTCCATATGATTTCTTATATGCAAGATATAGAATTAAACAGAAACACTTTCATTTCTACATTTTTAATCTTGATACCTACTTATTTACTTAGTCTAATTATCCTTGGTAGAATTTTAGTACAGTGTTGAGTTAGGGAATTTTTTAAAAATTGTATGTGGAAGGAGGGGCAGGACCGGGGTTCAAACTCATGACCTTGCACTTGGCAGGCAGGCACTTGTTCCAGGGAGCTATCTGCCCAGCCCAAAAGTGTATTATTTAGTCTCCATGTATTTGTGTTCGTTATGGTTTGCGTCTAGTTGTCCCCCAAAGCCTCATGCAGCTGCTGGCTGACTTGTGCCTGGGGCAGGCCGCGTAAACGCAGCACAGGGGAGGCAGGCCGGCTCTTGCAGCCGTTGTTGTTGCTGCTGCTCCTCCCATTTGCTCTCGCTGTTCCGCTGCCTTCCGCTGCCATGAACGGCTGCCCTCTGCCATGTGCCGCTCTGCCTTGGAGCCAGCTGAGGATGGACTGAAACCTCCACAAACTGTGAGCTAAATAAACCTTTCCTTCCTTCATTGTGAGTGTCCAGTATTTGTCCCAGCAATGAGAGAAGAGTAACTGAGACCATATTTATAATTTCCAAAGCTCCTCTTCTTTTCTAGTTTCACCCAACTGTAATAAGAAAAAGTCCTAGAAATATAATTTCAGTGTTTTAAAATTGATTAAGATTTGGTTTCTGACTTTTATGTGGTCTTAGAGAAATTTCCCTGGACAGATGAAAGAGTGTGTATTCTGCCACTGTTGATGAAATCTTCTGTAAATGTTAAGTCCAGTTCAACTACAGAGTATTTTAACTTCGATGTTTCTTCATTTTTTTCCCCCTTTTTTCTTTTATTTTTTGAAGGGGAAGGTGGAGGGTGTCGGGCTGCTTCATGTGTCAATTGATGACAGAGGCATAATGAAGTCCCCACATCACTGAGTTAGGTGATAGCTCCTTAGAAGTCTAACACTTTTGTTTTATAAACTGGATGCTCCAATATTAAGTGCATACAAATTTGTAACTTTTCTATCTTCTGCTCAATTGATCCTATGATAATACATAGTAGTGTTACTGATTTCTAATTCTGTATTCACCTAAAAATCTATTGTGTTAGATCTAAATATAGCTACTATTGCTTACTTTTGGACTCTGTTTACTGGAAATATCATTTTTGATCCTTGTCTCCATCTGCATGTGTATTTGAGTGTCCTTTAGGAAGCTCATCATGAGATCCCATCTTTTAATACATTCAGTTAGTCTGCACTGCTTATTGGAAAATTAAGGATTTTTTTTTTCTTTTTTGCAGTACCAAGGATCAAGCTTGAAATCTTGCACTTGCCAGCAAGGCAGGCACTTACATCACCGAGCCTTTTCTTGTAAAATTAAGACAGTTTGCATTCAGGTATTACTGAAGGTGTGCGCTGTGCCTGTCATTTTGTTGGCTCTCTCCCACTTGGTTTGAATACTCTGTTCATTTCTTGCTTGCTAATCACTGTGTTCTGATCCTGACTGCAGTGGCGATGAGATGTGCACTGTTTGTGGCCTCGCTTCCCTCGCGAGTTCCACGCTTTCCCAGGCCACGGTGATGGTGGTCATCCTTCTGCTACTTTGGGGTACTGGCTGCCCTTGGATATCTTGCTGCAGTGCTGACCTCATGGTCACAAATTTCCTCAGTTTTTGCCTAGTTTGAACAGTTTTATTTCTCCTCCAATTCTGAGCGAGCTTCTGGGCAGTACAGCCTTGGTTCACAGCGCTTTACTTACAGCAGTAGAAAGGCATCATCCTAGGACTTTGAGGCTTCTGCTGGAAAATCTGTTCTTAACTTAAGGGAGGCTTCCCATAAACACTTGGTACTTTTCTCCTGAGATTGTGGAATTCTTTCACTGTCCCATATTTCTGAAAATTTGACTATACTGTGTCATGGTAAGTAGTCCTCTGGTCATGTATATTGGGGCCTCTATAGGCCTGTCCACAGAGCAGTGAAGGGTTTGGCTATGGTTTCATAAAATAAGTCTCTAGACTCCTTCATTTCTTCCTGCTTTCAAGATGCCAGTGGTGCAGATGTTTATCTTTTAATTATGTCTCAAATAAATCTTCAATGTACTTTTTACTCTGTCTTATATTTTATTTTGTCTGAATGTGATATTTTGAAAGATCTCTCTTCAAACTGCTATTCTTCTTTCTTATTTACCGAATCTGTTTGGGGCACTGTGTGTTGAATGTTTTATCTCAGTTATTTTCCCCCTCAAGACATTTATGTTTTCAGGTACATTATAAGCTCATGAAATACACCCAACAAAATTGTAATCAAAATAAAATAATTCTAATCTTAGTTGTGAATTTTGTCTTGAATGATTTAGTATTAATATTACTATACATACTTTTTTATTAAATGCACTTTGTTGTCCTCCTTTTCCGTTACAAGCATCTTTTTGGTGTGGTCCTTGTAAGTAGTTTAACCCTAGCCTTCACTTTCTTTTAGAAGAGTTTTGGCCTTTTCACCAGAAACTCAAACTTCTGAAAGGATCACTGGTATCTCTGTTTGTTATTGCTATGGTCACTTAAGTTACGTTTTCTCATCATTTTTTCTTATTAAAAACTAAACTTTTGAAAATATTCAAAATTAGGACAATTAGACATTCTACATATTTTTTAAAAGATTTTAAAACCTTATACCAACAGATTTGAAATAGTTTTACATAGGCCATTCCTGGAAAACTATGAAGAATTAAATAGAAATATATATAATTCCCTTAGAGACACATAATTCTTCAAATATAACACAGAATAATGAACTAAATATAAAGAGATGTTTATTTTTAAGCTGGATTGTGTAATTAAATATTCTCATAAATATTACTCCAGCATCAGATGGATTGATTCATGAATTCTTTTAAAATTTAAGGAAAGAATAGGGACAATCTTTCAAAAATTTCTAGAGACTATCAAAGCAATCAAAATACCTTGGCACATGGGGCTACAGAGGAAAGAGATCGATGATGTATAGCATGCCTAAGGAGAGTCACCTAGAGAGAAAACATTCTCTCAGGCTTTCACAGAGAGCAAACCAGCCAAGCAATGGCTGTGACTCATCCAGATGGCTGACACTGACAGAAGTTCTACAAAACACTGTACATGGTTTCAAAATAAATCCTGAGAGGATTTGACTGATCTTGTCAAATACAAAAGTTACATGTTTTGTTAAAATAGGTCTTGCTTTAACTTGAACTTAACTACCCAGCAGACAAGTATGAGAGTATGAGTATGCTGAGCTGCAAAAGGCTCAAGTCAACAGCTTCCGACACTGCCAGTTTTGTCAATAACCCACTGCTACTATGGAATATTTGACTATGTATACAACTATTTTCTGTTAGTGCAATGGGAAGAAATATTTGTATGAATAGTGTTTAGAAAAGTTATCGTGCCTGCATCTTGTACTCTGAACAACTACTATGAAGACAACAATATGCACTGCATTAGTTATTATGGTTGTCCTACTAATGTGTTTTGAAACTGTCTCATTGTTATTTCTCATTAAATGTAATAAAAAAATAAAAAACAAAGAAAAAATACCTTGACACATTTATGAGATCCAGATCTGACAAGGAAATTTCAAGAAAGAAAAATTATGAACTAATTTATTCCATATAATAGCTGTAAAAGGTCTGTGTAAACATGGACTCAACTCAGAGGGACATCTTAAAAAATAACCAGATCCATACATTACATGAAGAAGCATGCCTCCATCCTTAAGCCTATTCACTTCCTGGGTTTTGAAAAGTGATAGGGATGTTCATTTCCTTACATGGCTACTGAGGAAAGAACTTCCAACTGAATGACTCAGCTTCTGAGTAATAAGCAACAGGGCATCTCAGAGAAGAAGAATGGAGGCTTCCAAAGAGCTAACGAACAGCGCAACACAGTGCTGGACATCTACCGGATAATTTACTATCACCTTTATAAACATCAGCTGGATACAGAGATCTCAATTTTCTCAGGAGTAGTGTTCTTTAAATGTTTTATCCTTGCACTTAAAATCACATATATAATGAATTCTTAAAATGCAAAACTTCCATCCCCTAACAAATCAATTGTTTCATTTGCTACATTTTGTACTAATCTTATTTTTAATGGACAGATATTTATATATAACTGTACAACATAACTGAAATTTATTTTTTTTGTTATGTGTTTGGTACAGGGTCTACAGAGAGTTGCTACATAGATCAGACTTGTAATGAGTCTTCTGTTCTCAGCCTCCCAAGTGCTCGAATTACAGGCATGCAGCACCACACCCAGTCCCAATCTCAGTCTCAGTGTGCTCCAGGGGTGGGACCAGCACAGCAGGTGTTTTAGTCCACTGAGCTAGCTCACTGACCCCTAAAAGTTTGTTACCTACTTTATCTTAATCATTTTTGTTTCTACATAAATTTCATACAGAACAATACTATGTATTACATTCAATGTAATATATAAAGTACAAAGTACATATGAAATGAAGATACAAAACCAGATGGGATTTCAACTAGAACAATGAAATTGTTTTTTTACCTGAAATTCACTAGAAATTCACCAGAACTCACCAAACACTGCTAACATAAAAAAAGAAACGATCATCTTAATTTTACTAAGTATGTTTGATAAAATTATACATTAATTCATTATTTTACATTCCAAAGAATAAAAGTGAAGCTCCCTTTATAATAAGGGGAAAATAAAAATGATTAAAAATAATAAAGATAACTTTGACAAGCATCACACGTAATGCTAGAATATCAAATCCTTTTCCTGTGAAACACGTAAACTAACAAGGGCAGCTAGTGCATTTCCATTCCATATTAAATTAGATAGCCCAGCCAGTGCAACAACACTGGAAAAGGAAATAATAATTAAAACCAAGAAGAGGGTCTCAGGATATAGTTCCTTGGTACAAGGGACTGCCTGACAAGTGCAAGGTCATGAGTTTGAACCCCAGTCTCACAAAAAAAAAAAAAAAAAAATCACTGTTTTGTATTTATACATAGATAAGACATAGATGGAAAAAGAATAAACTATAAATAATTAAAATTAATAAATACATTTAGCGATTTTGCTTTAAAAAAATCAATGTGCAAACTTCAATTTTATTAACTTATACAAAACATAATTTCAAATGATGCCAATTAAAATAACACCAAAGCATCACATATCCAAGAATAAACTTTACAAAAACAGTTCAGCAATTCCGGGAAAACTATAAAACATTATAGAAAGAAATTAAGAAACTCCTCATATGCATATGTAAACCATACCCCAAGTTTATATACAAATTGAATACCTCAATCAAAATTCAAGCTGTTTCTAAAATGAAACTAGAAGCGAAAATTACAAGTAATCCAAGACAATTAAAACATTGACAAAATTTGGAGTACTTATCCTAAAATTACATAAAATCATAGTCATTAAAACTGCGATAATGACTCAGGAGTCTAAAATGTAGAATACTGGACACAGATAGCTGAGAAACAGGTCAACTCAAATAAGGTAGCTGACTTATGGGAAATGTGACATTTCAGTATTAAAAAGAAAATATCAGTTCTTTGAAAAAAAAAAAAAAACTATGAAAGAGCAACTGGCATCACCATAGAAAAAAGACCTCTGACATCATTTCCACCTTACACTATTAAGCATTCATGAGTACAAACCGTATGCAACACAGAAAGATTCCCTTTCTTGGAATTAAGGGCATCAGTCTGGAGACCAGATTTCTTTCCCATCAGTCCTGATGGCTACTCTGAAGGATTCTGCCTCTGGCCCCTGCTCCACCTCAGGGGAGGTTAGTTACATACGAAAGGAAGAGCAAAGCATACCTCTACACAACTGTCCCAGGGAGCGCTCCCTGATGCTAGGTCCCAACGAAGAAGCACTGCTCCTTTCTACTCTGTAATGTACTATGCACTCCAAATTTCAGAAATGGTCCCACCTTTCCATGAAATTCAGGTTAATGTATCAGAGAATAAAATTATAATAGTTTATTTAAATATAAATACCAAGGGTTCTAGTTTAAAGGATTTGAAAGAGATATATGTATGAAATGTAATTATGAAATACTTCTGATTATAAGATATCTATTTGCTGAAATATTATTTCATAATAGAAAGCTGTATGATGAAACTCCTATATCCAAGTGTTACTTAAAAGATTGGCAAGTGATATTAATATACTTCTTCAACTAAGTAAATGTCATGCCGTTTCTCTATAAAGAGGGCTGAAGTGATCTGTTGGACGTGAGATGTTCTAGCACTCAAGAAAGGTTTAACATACACTGTATTTGTTGCACTAAATACTCAGAACCCAGCAACTTTGATAAGATCTATAGATATACAGACTAGATCAGTACACTCATAGGCCACAAGGAAATAACATGTTCATTAAGAAATCCTTAAGTCAACTGCTTATACACATAGGGTGTAAAATGACATGCAATGAATTTTACTCTAAAATACAGAGTGCAATTACTTTTTAATTTCTGAATTTGGTTTCTCAGGTCAAGCTTTTAATTTTGTGAAAAAAAAAAACAGCCTGTCTTTTCTGTATGTAGGTGCATTTATGAGAGCGTCTCAGGTCAGCTCTGCCTGAAATGAATAAGAATTTAGTAATCTCTTAAATCCAACCTACAAATGAGTTAAATATTCCTGGAAGATGAAGTAAAGTATGTGTGCTCACAAAAGGACACATTAATACCCGTTGGGGGGATGGCGCTGCATATTTTCAGCATTCTAAGAGGCTGAGAGAGGAATATAAATTTGAGCCCACCCTGGACAACTTGCTGAGACTTTCTCTCAAACAATAAGATATTCAGACAGGAGCCCAGACCAACCAGCAGGTGGGCAGGTAGGACCTCTCGGCCTGCGGCCCCCACACCACCACCAGAACGCTGCCCCTGCCCACAGCTCTGGACTGACAGGCACAGAGGCAGGAACACGGGGTCTGAAGCCCTGTACCCCTGGAACTTCTACCTCGCCCAGAACCCTGCTCCAGCATCTGCTGTGGAGCCCAGGAGCAAAATTCCCTGCAGAGAGACTGGGGGTCACACCCTAGCAGCTAGCCCAGGAGCTGAGCATCTTGCCAGACGAGCATAGCAGCTCTCCTGCAAAAGCTGCAGCAGGAAGAAGGTGAGCACAGCACGCAGACACAGACAGGCACAGCTGGACAAGGACAAACTTGGCGGGTCAGGACTCAAACTCCAGTAGGCGCTAACGGCATAACTTCACCAAAGTTACGCACCAAAGGTCAGAGATCACTGCTGTACAGAATGATACAGACATGGGACAAAGTGCAATCGTAGGTCCCGAGTCCACCCAGAACAAGTACAAGAGACACTACCATAGCAGAAAACGGGAATCATGAAGCCAAAATCTCTGAATTAGTAGCATCTGAAGTAAACAAATGCAGAAAAGTGGAGAGGAATTTGAACTGGAGATAAATTCTGAAGTAAAAAAGAAATCTTTGATTTACTAGAGTCTGAAGTAAAAACAAAAAGAAAAGCTGCAAAAAAGTATAGAGGCAATCAATCAGAAATAACTTCTAAAGGAAAAAAATCTCTAAATTAATAGGGTCTGAAGTAACATAACAACTGCAGAAAGGTAGAGAGGAAATGAGAAGAAAATAATCTCTGAATTAGAAGAAGAAAGCATAAATATAATGAAAAACTTAATAAATACCTCTAAAGAAGACACTGATGGTAACTTTGAAGAGAATAGAAAAATGAAAGAATCCTTAAATGAGTAATATAGGAAAGAAACAGCATGAAACAGTTTCAAAGAGATATACAAGAAAATAAAATCTCATTCACAAGCTGGCAACCCCATAACAAAGAAAGCGAAGCTAGAGTTTCAGATTGTGAAGACACAGTTGCAGCTAGTGAAAGGATCTCTTAAAAACAATCAGGATGCAGGAAAAAATCAACATCTGCAAGATAATGCAAAAATGAAAAATGTGAGATTAATAGGAATTAATGAGAAAGAAGGGGTCAATACAAATGATATAAAAAGAATATGGGCAGAAGTAATAGCAGAAAACTTCCCAAATATGAGAAAATAATCAGACATTCAGATAACTGAAGCATACAGAACTCGAAATAACATCAACCTGACTAAAAACACACTAAGACATGTAACAGTCAAGATCCCAGAAATCCAGCAGAAGAATAATGTACTAAAAGCCACTAGAGAAAAGAAGCAGACTACGTTTAAAGGAAAACCCAGCAGGATAACAGCAGATTTCTCTTCAAAAACCATAAAGTCAACAAGAGCATGGAGCATGGTGCTTCAAGTTCTCCATGAAAACCAATTCCAGCTCAGACTGCTATACCCTGAAAAACTCTGCTTCAAGTATAAGAGAGAAGTGAAATACTTCCACAACAAGTAAGAACTAAAGAATTTCAAGATGTCAAAGCCAACCCTACACAGACTACTAAAAAGTATTTTAGAGAGGGATCAAAATGACCTGAGCTCTACAAATGAGACCAGAAAGAATCCACCAAATAGGGCAACCAATTAAATAGGAGAAAAAGGAGTAAACAGTACTCAGTAAAAGAAATGTCAGCCCTGAATCAATACATTTCAATTATAATCATCAATGTAAATGCACTCAATTCTGCAATTAAAAGAAATGGACTGGCAGAGTGGGAAAGAAAGCAATATGCTGTAGACAAGAAACACTTAACTGATAAAGAAACTCAGAGGCTAAAAGTTAAAGGATGAAAAACAATACTACATGCCCCAGCAACTCAGAAAAAGAACAAGGGTAGCAATCCTGTTTGTAGACAGTCTAAACTTCAAACCAAGATTGATCAAACAAAATAAAGAAGGCCACTACATACTGGTTAGGGGAAAAATTGAAGACGAAGAGGTAACACTCATACATATATATATATATGTACACCCAACACAGGAGCACCAAGTTATTTAAGACAAATCTTAATGGACATGAAAAATTTAATATCCAATACCATCATATAAAAGGAGATCTTAATACACCTTTATCGCACTAAAAAATAGGTAAAGCAGAAAAAATCAGCAAAGAATTTGCAGAACTGAACTAGAACTTGAAACAACTAAACTAAGTGAACATACACAGAATGTTCCACCCAAACACTTCTGAATACACATTTTTTTGAGCTGCACATGGAACATTTTCCAGAAAGAATCATATATTAGTGCATAAGTCATGCTCAAGTATATGCAAAAAAAAACCAGACATTATCCAATGTATATTATCTGCCCAGAGTGCAATGAAACTGGAAATAAATGACAACAGAAACCACAAAAACCCCAGAAACATGTGGAAATTAAACAATACACTTCTCAGCCATGTGTGGGTTACAGATGAAATAAAACAAGAAATTAAACAATATCTAGAATTAATGGAAACTCCAAAACAACCCACTGGAATTTATGGGATGCAGTGAAACCAGTTCTTAGAGGGAAATTCATAGCTCTGAACTCATACATTAAGAAAACAGAATAGGAACAAATAAATACTCTAATGCAGCACCTAAACCAACTAAAAACAGAAGAGCAAACAAAATCAAACTCCTAAAGATGGCAGGAAATGATAAGAATTAGAGCAGAAATTATTTCAGTTGAGATAAAGAACACAATACAAAGAATTAATGAATCAAAAAGCTGGTTCTTTGAAAGATTAAATAAAATTGACAAGCCCCTAGCTAACCTCATCAAAAAGTGGAAAAGACTCAAATTCAAGCAATAAGGAATGAAGAGGGTGAAATTACTATAGATCCAGCAGAGATTCAGAGGATCATTAACAGCTACTTAGAGAATCTTTACTCTCACAGAAACAAAGACACAGATGAAATGGACAGATTTCTAGAAAGGTACACACTACCAAAACTGAATCAGGAAGACGTAAGACCTCTCTACCACCCAGTAACAGTCAACGAAATACAAAATGTAATTAAAAACCTACCAAAAAAGAAAAGTCCAGGTCCTGATGGATTCACCACTGAATTCTACAAGAAATTTACAGAAGATGTAATCCCAATACTCCTCAAACTCATCAATGAAATTGAAAAGGAATCAATCCTCCCAAAATCATTCCTAGAGGCAAATATTACACTGATACCAAAACCAGAGAGAGATGCAACTAAAAAAGAGAACTACAGGCCAATTCCACTCCCGAACATAGGTGCAAAAGTCCTCAAAAAAATCCTCACCAATGGAATACAGCAAATTGTAAAAAATATTATACACCATGACCAGGTAGGATTCATTCCAGACATATAAGGATGGTTTAATATATGCAAATCTATAAATGTAATACACTATATCAATAGAGCTCAAGCCAAAAGTCACAGGATCGCCTCAACTGATGGGAAAAAAAGGCTTTGGAGATAGTCTAACCTCATTCATGTTCAAAGCCTACAGAAAATTAGAATAGAGGGCCTCTACCTCAACATGATAAAAGCCATCTACAACAATCCAACAGCTAACATAATCCTAAATGGGGAAAAACTGAAGTCTTTTAGTCTCAACTCTGGTACAAGACAAGGATGTTCCCTATCACCACTCCTATTCAATATAGCTCTGGAATCACTAGCTATAGCCATTAGACAGGAGAGAGAGAAATAAAAGGAATAAGAATAGGTAAAGAAGAAGTAAAACTATCACTATTTGCAGATGACATGATAATCTACTTGGAAGATCCAAAACCTCCACCAAGAAGCTACTAGAATTAATGTGCAAATTTAATAGCATAGCGGGATAAAAAATCCAACACACAAAAGTCAATAGCGTTACTCTACACAGATAAGAAACACACTGAGAGAGAAATTAGAGAATCAACACCTTTTAAAATAGTACTGAATAAAAAAAGAAATACTTAGGAATTAACCTAACTAAAGAAGTAAAACATCCATTCAATGAAAACTACGGTACTCTGAAAAAAGAGATCCTAGAGGATTTCAGAAAATGCAAAGATATTCCCTGCTCCTGGATAGGCAGAACCAACACTGTGAAGATGGCCACATTCCCTAAATTGTTATACACATTTAATGCTATCCCTATCAAAATACCATCAACATACCTCACAGACCTGGAGAAACCATCCCTAAAATTTATCTGGAACCAGAAAAAAACTAGAATTGGAAAGAGCAATCCTGAGCAACAAAAATAAGGCAGAAGGCATTACAATTCCTCACCTAAAGTTATACTACAGAGCTACCATGATAAAATCAGCATGGTAGTCGCAAAAAAAAAAAAAGACCTGAGGATCAATGGAATAGTTTAGAAGATGCACTCACAAATACAAATGCACTCAGCCACCTTATTTTTGACAAAGGGGTAAAACATGTTTGCTGGAAGAAAGATAGCCTCTTTAACAAATGGTGCTGGGAAAACTGGCTCTCTACATGCCAAAAACTAAAATTTGACCCAGGTCTATCACCATGCACTAAACCGAAGTCAAAATGGATTAAAGATCTAAATATTAAAAGAGAAATACTAAATCTCTTATAGAAGAAAGTGGAAGGAAATCTTGAAGACATGGGGTAGTCAAAGAGTTCTTGGACAAAAATCAAAATGCACAGTTAACAGTTGAAAGAATCAACAACTGGAACCTCCTCTCGTTGAGAAGTTTTTGCATGTCAAAAGAAATTACCGGGCCTGGCAGGATGGTTCAGTGGTCTAAAGCACCTGCTTGGGAAAGCTTGGGCAGCTTCAAGGACCGCGGTTCGATCCCCGGCACCACATGCTGAGCCGGCCCTGCCCTCGGGTTGGACTGAGCCAGCCATAAAAATGAGTAAACAAACAAAGGTTCTGAAACAAGAAAAATAAATAAATAAAATTTAAAAAAAAAAAAAAAAAAAAAAAAAAAAAAAAAAAA
>PVJA010045447.1:0-15632 GCA_004027025.1 Myocastor coypus
AGGAGGAGGAGGAAAAGAAGAAGAAGAAGAAGAAGAAGAAGCTATTCATTTATATTTAAATAGAAGCAAAATGTTCTAGCCACAGTAGTGAGACTAAGGTTAAAAATAATGCATTACATATTTCTAAAAAGCTAAGAAGTGGTTTTGAAATATCTAACCACAAAAATGTGATGAATTCTTGAGAAGAAAATGTGCTTAGTTTGACTTCACTATAATCTGTTTCCCAACAAATATGTACTTTTTATAATTCATATATTAATGACAATGATTTTTAAAAACAAATTGAGAATGCTTAGGAATACATGGATTATGTACAGATGATTTAGGTCTGTTGCACATTAGAAAGCAAAGCCAATATTCTATTGGGAGGCCAAAAAGCAAACATGAAAGGTGGAAGAAAAAAATGAGAAGATTACGCTCTAGAAAAATAATCTACATTAGTCTCATAAGCAATCAGAAATTTTAGAATGAGATGACTATGCCAATTTTATCAGTAATATAATAATTGTCAATTATCAAGATTGTGCTAGCCGACCTCCAGTGGTGGATGGATATGCAGCCTCAGGCACACTCTGTTTCTAGGCCAACAAGACCTTGAAAAATTGAAGGCAAACAATAAAGCACACCAAGACGCTGATTTACGATTCGCCTTTCCAGAACATGGATCTTAATCATATTTTACTAAGATTTAAGCAATAATCCTGAGGTCAAGGCAGGCTTCCCCTCACCAGTGCTTTGTGGAAACAGAAATGTAAAAATTTGTGAATTTGTATAATCATAATTGATACTGAGTTATTCTATTACCTTTGGCTAATAAGGACACATTGTTATAGCTATCAAAAAATTCATAAACATATAAACCTGCGTATTTGAAAGCAAGATTCATAAGGTTGCAAATATAGAAAGATAAAAATCACAATTCCCAATACAAATCCAGATAATCAAAAGGGTAGATACACAAGTTCTTCATTAATCTACCACACAGGAAGGATATTGTTATCTAACATGTTGCCTGTGACTTATGATCCAATGTTAAGTTTGTCAAACAGCCTGGTCATGATTGAGCACCTAGTGCTGAATTTAACCAGCTGCCAAACTAAGTTCTCCTAGATGAAATACAGTGCAGCCCATTTTGTGTTCTGCTCTGTGATTCCAACTTTATCTTCTTGTTTCTGTCTAGGTCCTCAGTTCTATGTCCATTAGTTTTGATACTTTGATAAATAACAATATAAGTGACATCAAAAGTTATCTAGTACATTTACATCCATTAACTGAGGTGGTCTTTCTGAGTATGTATAGGAATGTTATAGCATCCTTTCTAAAGTCAAACAAAATCAATGTTCAGGGAGATAAACATTTTGGCTGAAATGATATTGTTGGCTAAGAGGACAAACTAATGCATAAATGTTTCTTATTGCTGTTTAATAATTGTGCTAACATTTTTAGCCAAAAAAAAGGATAATTCTATTACACTTAGCCATACATAAAGAAGTATGGTAATCAAGTCTAAAATAAAAATATATCACTTAATCAGAGTGTTTTAATTTTCAGAGATTTAGACTAAGGTTTTAATGAAGATATGGACAGAAGTTTATAAATTCATATAGTCTATTACCATTAGCACACCAATACTTATGGACTACTGGACGATATTTGGGTTATTTTGCAGAATTCAAGTACCTACAATCTTTGGTCTGGCATCAAGTATGAAAAGGTCCTTTGAAGATTTCTCAAATGTAGCTTCTCTAACTGCAATGAAACACCCATCTCTGACAAAATGAAACAAAAAAGGAGATATAATTAAAGAATCATGTTGTTGTGAAAAATATATATACACATATACCAGATAGGATAGATATACATTTACTTTCTCTTAGTTCATTGAGAAGAAAGGTGTGTACTCATGTTGTTTAGATATCATGCCTACATCTTTTCCTCTGAATGCCTAATATGAAGACAGCAATATACAATGTATTAATTATTACAGCTATACTACTAACATGTTTTGAAATTGTTTCACGGATATTTTATTTTTTCTCACTAAAATGAATAAAAAGAAATTCTGAACAAATAAATAAATAAGTGCCAGTATAAAGCTAGGCTCAGTGTGTGGGAGTTTTGTTATTGTGCCCTCTTCAAAACCTTAGTAATTAATGTAGTAATCAATACACTCAAATTACATTGTCATTCCATCATATTTACCTAAGTGCATGGATAAAGAATATATAAGAGTCTTATAACTAAAATGAAACATTATACAATATTCAGATCCAGGGCACAGCAGAGAAGGAAATAAAGAGTACCTGAGAAAAGGTGATAACTGAAAATTGGTTCATGAAACAAAATGCAAGTGGAATTTTAAAGCAAAAAATTTGGAGGTGTAATCACATACCATCTCCTCACTGCTGTGAATCAGCATTTCCTTGACATGTGTCTCAACAAAACAGCTGCTTTGGGCATCAAAGAGTCGGTTGACTCTCTAAGAACATTGAAAAAATACTGATGGCAGACAAAAGTTTGAAATGTACCCACTGTATCCCCACTAATCTAACCCACTCATTCTCTGTGCACTCCTTCATCAAGGTCCATATAAATTTGTTCAGAAGTAATAACTAAGTTCATTAGGCCTGCCCTGCATATGAATTTCTGACAGGAATGAGAAGATGGAAAAAGTTATGAGGTCCCCTTGAGACCCCCAGGCTTTGGATAATTTTCAGCAGAGTTCTTGTAGAGTATGAATTCTGAGGAATTGTGCATTTAGATAGGGCCAAGGTGACTAGTGAAGGTGTTCTTTCTCTTGTTGATCAGATCATATTGAAAATAGGGTTGAAAGTGAGAAGTACAGTAGACAAGGGCTAGCAGAGGGCTGATTAGCTATTCCATGAGGAATCAAGAGGCAGACAGGGGAAGTTTCTTTACAGCATTCTTTGGAGGACCACACAAATTATCATTCTCATTAAAATATTTTCAAATGGCTTGATTTCTTCCAATTTTTTTCCAGCTGTTCCCTAGTTTCTGAAAGAAAATGCTTGACTAGCATAAGATGATAGATGTTATTTACTTGAAAAAGCTGTATAGTATCAAATAGTTTTTTAGAGAATTCTGTTTGAGCTAAGTGAAATATGAGTCTATGTTTTCAAAAATAAATACAGTTTTACTTTTTGGAAAATATGCAGTTATGTGCTGAAAATCACACCTGTGAAGATTTATAACTTCTGTGGCTTTGAAGTGTCTTAACTTGTTTTCTTCTTTAGAAAAATAACACAAGATAGCTGTGACTGATTATGACTTGTAAAAATATAATTTCTCAATAACATGTGATTTTAGAAAGTATTTAAAAGTAAAATTTATACATAAACTTAGAAAATTACACATTTTATTATCATTCCCCCAATAAGCTCAAGTTTATTAAAATTGCACAATAATAAAATATACATTTCTGAATCTACCTAGAGAATTAACACAGATAGCCATTGAATTTTTTCTCAGTTTTTATTTTCTGCATCACAGAAAGCTGGCTTGCAACTAGCTTTGTGGTTTTGAAGGTAGAACGAATACATCTTTAGAGCTCTATTGTGATGATCATTGATAAGATAAAAGGGTTAAATCCATCTTTCTCAAACATATTTTATGTTTATTTATTTACTTACTGCTTTTTGAAGAGAGAATCTCATTACATAGTGTGGCTTGAATCTGAGGACACTATCTAGCACCATGTAGCCTTAGGATCTTGGCAATACTCCCTTGTCAGCCCACTGAATGCTGGGATTGTAGGCAGGCATCCCTATGCCCCATTCTTATATTCTTGATAGCTATACTAAAATCTGCTTTGTCTTTTGCTTTGTTCTTACTCCTCACAGATATAAAGCAACAGCCCATTTCCACACCTGTATTCCAAGCCCATTTTATTTCCAACTTGTTTATAATGCTCTATCTTTACTTTGTTCAGAACAGTTTATAGGTTTTCTTTTCATTTAGGATATTTCACATTATATGTAAAATACAGTATTTCTTAATGTTAATAAATGTACAAAATTTTGGAATTAGCTTATTAGATGATTTTAAGATAGATAAATCCATCACATGACTCAAGATTTCTTAGTTTCTAATCAATGAGTACAATATTAGTAAATGAGCAAGGTGATTTCCAGGAAAAGTTATAAAAGGTGTGCTCAAAGTATCTGTGAATCTTTAAGTGAAGGTGAATATCAAGACACATGCTGTTGGTAGCCACACAGCTAATTTCCATCATGTGGAGCTCACCCATTCCCTCCCTCTCGCAGCTTTCTGAAGCGATTCTCAACGTCCCACCTGCTCCGTGTCTTCCCACGATACCAGCAGTGTATATGCTGCTGCATCAAACACTAAGTGTGTGCTTTCATCAGCCTTACTCAACAGATCTGGTCTATGTGACTTTGCCTATTCCTCAAGGTCAAGATGATGCTATGAAGTAAACACATAGAATTGATTCAGGATGCAGACACAGGCAGGACAGTGCAACTAGAGAAGATCATACCAAAGGACTTCTAAGAAATGGCAAGAAGGTTAGGATAGGTGTTTAAAACACGGTATGTTTAGTGGGACTGGTGGCAATGGGTCTGTCTTAGTTACTCTTTGCTCGTTGCTGAGACAAATACCCGACACTCAAAATGAAGGAAGGAAAGGTTTGTTTAGCTCACAGTTACTAGAGGTTTAAGTCCATGTTTGGCTGGCCCAAGGCTGAGTGGAACAAAGCAGAGATAATCCAGTTCATGGCGGTGGAGCGGCAACAAAATGGCGGCAGAGGTAGCCAACCAAACACAGCAGCAGAGCAACAGCAACAGCTCGTGTCTGTCTGTCTGTCTCTCTTTATATTACATTCAGGCTGTCCGCCTTAGCTCCCGCCCTAGGCTACACCCATAATCTCAGAAGTACTTCGACCCATAATCCCATCAGTACTAAAACCCATAATCCCAGGTATCATGGATCAAGTCTCAAACTCTAGAAGTCTCTGCCCAATGACTACATGAGGCTTTGGGGGTACAAATAGACATAAACCATAACAGGGTCTCTTACAGTCCTAAACATTTTTAATTTAAAACTTTACTATATATATTTTTTTTATCACATCTCAGGGCATGCTACTGTGTGCTTCCTTCACTAAAATGCTCTGTCACTGCAGGCAGGGATTCGAGAGAGGGTCATCAATGCCTAGGCCAGTTTGATTGTTAACAGGTCTTGCTAACATAATCAAAGACACTTTATTTTCTAAATATTTAATATTCAGAATGACTACGTGACTGAAGCAACAGCTTGCTTTATCAAAATGTTTAACGCAGCTTTTTTTTTTTTTCTTGTTTCAGAACTTTTATTTATTTATTTATTTTCATGGCCGGCTCAGCCTTCCCTGAGGGCAGAGCTGGTGCAGCATGTGGTGCCGGAGATTGAACCATGGTCCCTGGAGCCACCTAAGCTTTCCTAAGCAGGCACTTTTATACCACTGAGCAATCCTGCCGGGCCCCATTTAACGCAGTTATTTTGTGAGACTAAGAAATCTGAAATTTTTTTGTGCAACAAAAAAGGTTGTGGTATGTTAAATCAACTCCACAGACATAGAAATTTTACAGTTTGTGTCCTTAAGGCAGCTAGTTTTCTTGTGGGAATACTACCTTCACAAATGATAAATAAATGTATAATATTGTTGCACAAAATTTCAATTCATTGGTATTTTTATAATAATGTTATGAACTAGCACTTTGCCTGGTCATTGATCATCTAGTCAGTGAACAGACTGATGTCTTCTTTTGACCATCTGTCTAACTTCACTGTATCTATTTTCATTGTTACTTATTACCTCATCAGTTTTCAGGTCCTGTTTCACATTATCCATCATGTCTACAAATAGCTATAGCACTCGGGAGGGTGAGGCAGGGCGATCGGTGCGAGTTTGAGACCAACTTGGGCTACAAAAGTGAGCTTAAGGCCAGTCTGAACTGCATAGCAAGACCCTGTCTCAAAAAGACAAAAAATAAATAAAATAAAATAAAATAAAATAAAATAAATAAAAATAGCTGTAATTCATCCATGCTTTTGGATTTTGAAGAATAAGATAGCTCAAGCAGGCAAATACAAACCAAAACATTTATAATTTCCAAATTTGCTAAAACCAAATCTACTTAGACAGTTCTTTTTACAGTACAGTCCATCTAGTTGTTGTTGTTCTCTTCTCTGCTCCAGTCTTTAGACAGAATACATAGAATAAATTTACCTAGGTTCAGCAAATCCTCCTTAACTTCAATATAAACATTCAGTTCCTAGGGAAGGGAACATAAATAATCATGGTAAAATGTTTGCTATAGTTATTTTGATGATGATAGATTAAACGGGGCTGATAATAGGAAAGATAGAGAGAATGTTGGTAATATTTTGGACTGTTATAACAATTTTCTCAACAGTATCATAGTTGATCAAGGATAGGACTTAGGGATTTATCATTGTTGACAGTCTCTCTCTTTGGAACACTTTTTGTGAACTATAGAAATAAAAATAATCAGCAGCTTATATTCAGATATTGGTGAATATCTGAAAAGGTAATAGATCTATCAAATCTAAAGCTTAGCCAAAAAGACCAAGACTGCCGGGCGTGGTGGCCTGTAATCCCAGCACTTGGGAGGTTGAGGCAGGAGGATCACTGCAAGTTCGAGACCAGCCTGGGCTACAAAAGTGAGCTCAAGGCCAGCCTGAACTGCATAGTGAGACCCTGTCTCAAAAGGACAAAAAAAAAAAAAAAAAAAGGCCAAGACTGGAGAACAAACTTGAAACCATCATTGTGTATTGCAAAACATATATTTCTATATATGGCAGTTGAACTAAAAAATGGTGGAAGTCTACAGCGATAGAGATGTAAAGAAGTAATTTGATAAGTAATTTGACTCTAGAGTAGAATTCTGATGAACTTTATAACACACACACACACACACAAAAAAAAAAATCATCAGAAGCAACAGAAACCCTGAAAGTAGGATTAGATGTAGATATATGTGATACCACTTAATGGTGATTTAGACAGGCGAATGTAACTGAGAAATAGATCAGCTGATGTCAATTAAATTAAGCAGCAATTAGATTGTTGATCATTCTCTATCAAGAAACTCCACTTAAGTTCTGCAACGTCATAAAGTGCAAAATGCAAGTCAGTGAATGAAACCAGATTGATCATGGAATCTTAGAAAAATGTAAGGTTAAGATATAAAAAATAAGACAAAAATGACAATAAAGAACTTAGCTCTGGCTGGGAGCTTTGGAAGACTGAAGTACATTTGAATTCAGAGGAAAAAAGATATAGAGATAAATAGATGGTCGATCAATAGATTGATAGAGGGATGATAGAGAAACGGATTTCCTTACAGCCACTGTTTCCCAGTGTGATCCTAGTCAATCTAAAGAGCATGATTCCCCATCTGTACACCCCATCTTTAGAGTTTCCACGTGCATAACTCAAAGACACATAAAAGCGCCTAAGTTCAAAGTAAAATTAACCTTTCACCCCAGACCTTCACCTCATCCCTTATTTGCTATTTTCCATATTACCTCAATAAATGGAAAAATAGATCAACTGTTCCCACAATCGGTATCTCCTCTAGCATTCTCTTTCCTAACTCAAAATCTGAAAAATTCTAGTCCAAAAATATCTGTTATCTATCAATGCGTTTGGATTTGGAAGACTAAGATAGCTCAAACAGGCAAATGCTGGATGAATAATTCATGATGAAGGTCGGTGCAGTCAATTTCTTTTATTGACTGATTTATTGATTGATTGATTGATTGATTGACAGAGTCAGGGGATATTTAATATTTGCATGCTAATATAATTAAGCCAGATTTTTCTTTACTTCCTTAAATAAAACTCCTAAACTGAGATAAAAATGATGATGTCATCTTTGAGTCCAAACTGCCAGTATAAATACCAATTTCCTCCCCTGAATGATCACAACAAACTCATAGGCTGCACCTCTGCTTCCCTCGATCAGTGTATCGAACACAGAGAGATGCATCACCCAGCATCATTCACCGCTGCTCTCTGAAATTCTTCACAGAGTCAAGCATCCGTGCTTTACCTTTATCTTGCAAATATTATTATTTATCATCTCTGCTATGCTCACTCTAAGGTCAGCAAAGTGCATTTACATAGCACATTTCATATCTGTATCTTCCTTTTGTTAGCCACTGTCTTGAGTACCTTTTAACATGAAAGGAAGTTTTCTGTCATACCCGCATGAACCACAGTGGAAGTGATTTCTCTTTCTCTCCCTTTCCGGTGTCATCTGCTTACCGCCACTTTACCACGTGGATTTAACAGTGCCTCTCATCCTTTAGTGGACACAATTATGTGAACATAGTATAACTTTTCTCTAATACATACAGAAATGGCACATCTTGCTGGTTAGTCTTCATTTATCCTTGTTCTCCATCTCACTCTCCAGTACAATGGCCTCTGGCCTTGTAATCATTTGTATAGTTTACATGACAGTGTTGACATTGTCCAAAATAGTATCTCTAAATGTGCCTATAGATGGAGTGATTCAGTCTTTGAAAAATTCTAAGTGGTATGTAATACTATTTTAGTTTGAATAAACTGGACCTGGACAAGATCCTAAAATTTTAATTGTGCAATAATAGTGAATGCTCAGCAGAATTTGTAAGAGTTTAGTGAGCTCACATCCTAGAATTTTATGAATTTATCATTGTTAGCGTATTTGTTTCTTAAAGACTATAAACGTAGTGAGAGTTTTATCTATCAGTTACACAGTAATACGGTGCACCCTGGAAACATCACTTTCTGTATTTCAGTCTGAGGCACCTACCCCTAGGTGGCGCTCTGGCTTCTTGTTGAACCAGGGATCACCTGCTATCAGATTTCCTGAGAATAAGAAAGAAAAATCACCAGGACATGAATGAAGGTCGGATGAAAGGGTACTTTTAAAGAGAATTACCTAAATATTCGAAGCTTTTAACATCCGTCAATAGGTATGTCACTAATACATTCAGATGATTGTTAGAAGCCTCCCTAATATCTATCCCACTGTTTTTTTCCAAGAGCTTTCTCAAAAAGACAGCTGATAAAAAAATATTTTAGCAATTTTGTAATCTACAAGTCCAGTGAAAATTCTATCTTTCATAGCATAAGCAACAATATAAAAGGATCGAAATGCAATAAGCAAAACTGAATAAAAAATCATCCAGCCCCAAATATTGGCTTGTGCATGACACTTCTATTAACAGTGAATGGATCTGCAGTGATGTCAGCAGCTACAACGCATATCTACTTGTAATCCTGTGTTATTGATGTGTGTTTTATTTTTTTTTTTTTTTTTTTTGTCTTTTTGAAACAGGGTCTTGTTATGCAGTTCAAGCTGGCCTTGAGCTCACTTTTGTAGCCCAGGCTGGTCTCGAACTCGCACCAATCCTCCTGCCTCAGCCTCCCTAGTGCTGGGATTACAGGTGTGCGCCACCACGCCCGGCTGATGTGTGTTTTAATATATGCACTATTTAAAATATAAAATTGTTTCAGCTGTACGGATTATATTAAATATCGGTATGTTAACATGTCAAGAGTTAGGGTGTACCAAATAAAAGCAGTGTTGGCTTTTTCCTATAGGATTTTTTAAAGTGCAGATTTCAACTCCGGATATGTGCATTTTAAACTAAAAGTGTACGATGACCAACTGTGTCATGAACTTGGGAAGCTGAGACAGGAGGATCATTGCAAGTTCAAGCCCAGCTTGGGCTACAAAAGTGAGCTCAAGGCCAGCCTGAACGGCATAGCAAGACCCTGTCTCAAAAAAAATAATAATTATAAATTATAAATATACCAGTGAAATCTGTCAGTTCTTATTAACATATAGAGCTTGTGCCTTTTGATTCAACAAAACTATTACTTGTTTATCTGAAGCTTCATCTTACTTAAAAAATTTCTAATCTCTTTTACATTAACCTAGTTAAATACTTGTAGCGTACAATTAGACCATGTTTGTGGTATACATTCTAGGACAACATGACCTGCAGGCAAGTTTTATTAGTCTTATGTTTCAAGTATTGCTAGAGTTGGAACCAAGAAAAAGAAGAAATTTAAGGTGGGCAGTGGCCGAATCCAAGAATAACAGAACACAATAATGAAAGAATCAATCAAAATACAATGTTCATAGTGACTATTGGGGATCCTATCTCACAACTAAAGGAAATGGTACTAGGGCTGAAAAGAGAGCTCAGTGTAAAGGCCCTGGGATCCAGAACCACAAACACATACATACACACATGCATACATATGTACATATATACATACACTCAATTTTAAAGTGAAAAATACATGTCTTAAAAGTGGATAAGTAGATGGTGATGACATTCTTTAGAGAACACTTTAGATATTTTCACATATTGTGGCTGGTATTCTGAATAGTTTGGTTAAATGAATATTCCATGTTCAAGTCATTAGAAAAAGCTTGAAATAAAATTTTGGCCCCTTGGTCGTTCAGACATTACTAAATAATAAAGTCAAACAGTGAACTTTCCTATTGCTCACAGGACAGCAGAGCCTGCACTGTAAGTTCCTTTCCTCACAAGCACGCAGCTGCGAGGGATGTGGGATGTGTAAGATCAGGTGACACATCATTTATTATTGTTCATCCGAGTTTCAGTTCAGATTTCAAGTGAGGATGACCAAAACACCAAACTTTTCATATTATGTGAAGACTAAAGCATTGTTGATGTATAAAATATGCACAGATTTGTGAAAGTATGATTAACCTGAATCAAGCTATATATTTCTTATGATAATTCACATCACATACATCCCACACTGGAAGGGCTTAAGGGAAGCTAGAGACTGCCACTGCAAGTCTTCCTTTGAAGTTCCACCAGTGAAGTTTTCTAAGTTAGTGTTATCGAGTTTAACTACCAGCACATTTCATAAGTTTAGACTTAGAACAGTTCTGATATCATAATGGCGTATATATTTCAAGAACAATCAATACCATGCTATACCAAAGTATTTCTTTCAATAAATTTGAGTATACAACTTTAAGTCATTGTGCACATGAATAGTAAAACTGCAAAATCAATTCCAAGGTAAATTCCTACTACTTATATTCTTACTCTTCAATTTATTTTGTAGACACCCACTATATTTGAAGGTATCGCAGAGTGAATCATTATTTAAACTTTATGATGTAATAACACTTTATTTCTCCATGTATGATGATGTTAAAAATTATATGCATAGAGCTGCCTAAAAATAATTGCATAAAATTAAGTTGTACTGACACATATCCTTTCCTTGAAAAATGTTAGTGAGGGACCTCTGAATCTTATTTTAATTTATCATCAACTGTGTTTTATAAAAATTTAAACAGCCGGGTGTGGTGGCACACGCCTGTAATCCCAGCACTTGGGAGGCTGAGGCAGGAGGATCGGTGCGAGTTCGAGACCAGCCTGGGCTGCGAAAGTGAGCTTAAGGCCAGCCTGAGCTGCATAGCAAGACCCTGTCTCAAGAAGACAAAAAAAAAAAAAAAAAATTAAACAATATCTTATTATGCTTTCTAATAACACAAAACCACATCTCAGTTTTGACATTAATCCCATTGACTTCCTTGTAGAAAAACTCAACGCTAACAAATGAAGAAATGTTCAACACATCCGCTAATAAAACAATCCACTCTCTCCTTCTGGCCATCTGCTAGCAATGATGATCCTCATGTCCACACTTGAAAATATGTAAAAAGTGGGATTTGGAGAAATGTAACTTAGCCAACCAAGTTGACTCAACCCAAACATAATTCAGTAATCTTAAAATTTAATAAGTTAATTGTAACATTTAAAAATAACATTTTTAAACAATGATATTGTTGACTAATATTCAGTCCACATTTAACTTTAGTTTATTCAACTGTAGTTCTAATTCTGTTGAACTTCATTCTATAACTTCTGATTTCTTATTACCTAGGAGAAAAACAATGCAAAACAACAGGTAGAAATAATAAAAAAGCAAGTTATGTTTATTTCAGATGTCATAATCATTTTCTACAAATGTCATAATAATTTTCTACAATTGAAATGAAGAATGAAATTGCAATTATGAAAAATAAAATACCTCAGTGATACATATATATATATATATGGATATATATATAGTCCCACAACAATCACTGTACTATATTGCTCAATGTATTTTAAATTTGAAATTATTATGAGATAATTATTCCATGACATACAATTTTAAATATAAAAGAGATGGCCTCCATGTACATGCAGTCCATCATTTTGCCACAAAGGCTAGTCTTCCAACTGTAATACAATGTCACAATGCGCATCCTAGCACAGACTTGCACGCTCTCCTGTTGCCCTCTCTAGCCACACTGCTTTCCTTTCAACCTCATCTTCCCTTAAGCCTTGGCAACAAATCATATCTTTTCCTTTAACTCTGTGAAAACAATCACTTAATAAAAATTATACAGTATGTAACTTCTGACATTTTGCCTTATTCACCCAGAATCTCTGGAGATTCATGGAGCCTGTGCACATTCATAGTTCCCTTTGATTAATGATTGGTATTCAGTGTTACAGACACACATTTGTTTTAGCAATTCGTCCTCCAAAGTGTAATGGCGTTGTTTCCCCTGTGGGACTATCATAAACAAGGTTGTTGGGGACACCTTCCTGAAAGTTTTGTGTGACACTTTATTTCTCCTAGAAAAGTGGTGAGAACTACAATTGGTGCAGTGGCTGCACTTTTAAAATTAAAAAAAAAAAAACTTATTTTCAAGAATGACTATACCAAACGATCCCAAAGTACTACTGCTTGATTTAACAATTTTTCAATTGTCTAATCTGTGAAAGTATTCTATGCTCACATGAAAGTGCCCTTCGAACTTGGAATTTAATATATTTCTTCTGCTGTGTGATATGTAGTATGATACTGTTATTTAGTTTCATTAGAAGTTTTTGGCTGGTGGACCACCCACTCAGGGCCTCCTTTCTGTTCCTCTCTTGGACAGAAGCTTTCTTTCCCTCAGCAAATACATTCTGCTCTTCAAAAAAAGAAATCTTTTTCTCCACTGAGCTTTCAAAGAACGATTGATATTTTATTTATTTCCAATTTTACTTGTACTGCATCTATTTATTGAGTTCTACTTTTATCTTTACTAATTCTTCTGATTTATTTGAATATATTTCTTGTATTTTAGGTTCTTGAGGTAGGGGCTTATATTTTTTCTCTTGCATTTTTCTTCTTTTCTTAACATACATATTAAATGCTGTAAATTGATCTCTTGTATACCTTTAGATGATCTCACAGATTCAAACATGGTGCATATTCAGTTGAGATTCTATATTTAACCTACTGATAGTTTAAAAATATATTGCTTTAGATCTGTAATTACAGATGTAAATTTGACTTTATATTGACTAAATATAAGTCCGATAGTATTTGATTAACCAGAAAAAAAAAAAAAGTACATTGCTTATTTGACAAGTGTTTGGACATTTCCTGTTTTTGTTCTGCTTTTTTTGCTTTTTTCTGCTACCAATTTCAGTTGGTTGCAATGTGATCAGAACACACATTCTAAATAATTCAAATAATTTTCCATTTTCTGATCATTTTCCAGGCCAGTGTGTGGTCTAGCTGGTACACATTCTACTGTAAACACAGTTGCTGTTTTTTTATAGAATGCTCTATCCATCAGTGTCTATCAAGCCCTGTGGGTGGGTCCTGAAGGTTAGGCCTTCTATGTGTTCATAGACCAACTGTTTTTCTAGTTATTCTATCAATTTTGGATGTGGATTCTAGAATTTTTTTGAAAGAAATTATAGATTTGAAATTTTTTCATTTCAGTTCTCTCAGTGTTTTCTCATCACATTCTATAGCTCTGTCTATCATAAGTATATACTTACGATCACTCTCTCTTACTAGGAGATGAACCTGATATTATATGCTGAATTTTATATATCTTTCCCTTTACCGGTAATTCTCTTTGCTCTAGATTTATGATTTTTGATAATAATATAGCTATTTCTCCTTGACTAACATTGACACAATGTTTTCCACTATTTCATTTTCAGTGGAATGTATAATTACGTTTAATTTTTATATATTTTTCTGTTTTTCATATTCTATTTTTTTCTTTACGCTACTTATACTTCATGCAACTAATGTCATAATGGTGATATTTGCTATTTTAATTTTGTTTCCATTATTTGATTTATACCTACCTTATGTTCTACCTAGTTATAAGTTACTCAAACCTAGTTTTAGAATTTCAATTTTCTACGTATGTTCTTTTTAAAAATGCCTAGTCATGTCATTTTTGTGGGTGTTGTACATATTATATTTTATAATATATAGTAACATTGCTGAAAATATTTTAGAAGTTCAAGTACAATCTGCATAAGAATGTACTTTCCCTTATTTCTTTTCTCTCTAAAAATTATAATGTAATTAGCAAATATTTTTCTCTACATATATTTGGAATCACATCAAACAAAATTATAAATTCTTACTTAACCTTAAAATGTGATGTAGAAAACTCAAATCTATTGCCTTTCTATATTTCGGCCTTTTAAGCAATTTCTTTCTCCATAACAATTTCAAAACTTTCTTTTTTATTTTGCTTTGACAGTTTCCTTAGTCATTTTATTAGGGTAGTTCTGCTCTCAATAAGTTAAATTATATTCATTTTCCTACATCTGAGAGTCCCTCATGAGAACTGTTTTTGCTGGATGCAGAAACTCGTGTTGGTCTTCTGGGGCTTTTTCTTTTGCACTTGTGAACTATAATGCTACTTCCTTTTCATCTTTGTGGTTTACAATGAGCAACTCTGTTTAGCTTCCCTCCATGTGAACGCTACTTTACTTCTCTGGTTTCTTTCAGTATTTTTAGTTTATTTTTCACAGTTTAATTTTGAGGTGTCAAAAAAATTTTTTTTCATTTTTTGGGGAGTCTTCTTACACATTTGTTTAGAATTTGAAGACTTTTCTTCATAAATTTACTCTTTTTCTAAATTTGGTAGGATTTCGGTCATTTTTTTTTCCCTGCAAGCATATTTTCATTTCTGCTTTTTTCTCTTACACTTTCAAGACTTACCCTACAAAAGTCATGTCTGTTTTCCTTTCTAGATCTGAGCAACTTTGATTTCCTTCAGTCTAATTTTTCTTTGCTTTTCAAATGGGTGTTTTCTTCTATATTACCGTTTGATTATTTTTTCAATTGTTCTCAATATTCCTCTGCAAAACACATTCAAAGAGCTTTTAAATGTTTTTATTTGCAATTCTAAAATTTCCAGTACACAGGATGAATCAGATATTGGTCTCAAGAACCTTCAAAAGGTTCAGCATATTGATTATAGCACAATGTAACACTAAAATTATGTTTGGAATACATGTCACTCTTGTCTTTTTGATATGTATTGCTCCTGGTGTAAACTCAGTTACTGTCATTCTCTCAAGAGTAGTACTTGAAAATAAGAGACTGGGCCAAAAACCATATTCTTGACAGGCTACAATTTTGTATTTCCTTGAATTTCCAAATATCTGTGTCAAAATTGTGTAACTGCTTATATCACATTGTATGGAAAGTTATTAGAATATCAATGATGGTCAGAAAA
>PVJA010045448.1:0-15632 GCA_004027025.1 Myocastor coypus
GAGAGAGAGAGAGAGAGAGAGACGGAAAAAGGAAGAGGAGAAGGGAAGGGAGGGGGAGGAGAGGGGGAGACAGACAGACAGACACTTAATCAGAGGACGTTCAAGACACCACCTTTTCCAAGAAGAAAATTAGATTTTGAAATTATGTATGAAATATAATGAGGCAGCAAACTGTAGCCCCTTTTATGTATTTAGAAAAAGATCTACAGAGTCTACAAGTCTCACTACATAGATCAGACTCAGTGATCATCTTGTTTTCAGATTCCCAAGCACTGGGATTACAGGCGGGGGCCACCACTCCCAGTCTCAATCACCATCGCAGCAAGCCCCGGGAGTGGGGCAGGCACAGCACCCCAGAGATTGAACCCTGGCCACTGTGCTCTCCTTAAGCATGTGCTGTAGTCCACTGAACTATCTGGCTGGCCTAGTAGAATATTGAATATATTCTTATGAACAAAATGAGATAAAAAAATTTCCTTCATTAAATGTCTAGCACCTTGTATTTTGTGGGTACAAACTATGCCTAGGTTGACTTTTTAAACAGACTTATTGGGGAATAATTCAACCATTGTGTGTGTACTATATAATGATTTGAGGAAATTTATAGTGCAGCAACAGTACCGACAGGATAGTTTACTAATATTTCTATTATACCACAAAGGGTCCTGAGTATCACCCCCACTATCAGCCTCAGAAAGACATTACATTGTTGCCTTACCCTATAGATTTCCCTATCCTGGATATTTCTTATAAATTAAATGTGAGCTTTTTCTTCTGGCTTCTCCCTTTCACATAATATCCTAAGTTTATCTATATTATAGCACATATCAGCATTTCATTCCTATATACTGTTGAATAGATTATAATGATATTCCATTTTATAGATATAACACATCTTGCTTACCAATTTATCAATTGATGGATGTTTGGATTCTTTCTGCTTTTTGGCTATTACAAATAATGTTTCCATGAACACTGGCATGCATGGTTTCTTTCATGTTATATTTTTGTTTCTCATGAACAGATATCTAGAGAATTGTGGGACTTCATGGCAATTATATTTGAGAAATTAAATTTTTAAATATTAAGCAACTAAATCAGTTTCCCAAACTGACTGTTGCATTTTCCATTCCCACCAGCAATATGTGAAAATTCTAGTTTCTCTGTATCCTCACTTACAACTGAATAGATGTGAAATAGGATAGCCTTTTGCTTTTTATTTGCCTCTCTAACATCTAATGAAGTACATTAACTATTCATGAACATACTGGTCATTTCTTCCTTTACTAAATGTGTATTATAAATGTTTTCTCTGTTCTTAATTGAACTACATATCTTTTTTATTTTTATTTTCCAGTATTGAGGATTAAACCAAGGGGCTTCACACTGAGTTATATGCCCAATCTTATATTTTTTTCTTTTGAGACTGGGTTTCATTAAGTGACTCAATTTCTGAAACTAGAGTGGAATATGTGGTCCTCCTGCTTTAGCTTCCAAGAGTGCTGGGATTACAGGCATGCTACATAATGCCTCACCTCACTGAGCTTGTTTTTTTTTAAAAAAAAAAAGTTGTGTGTGTTAGTTATATCAAATAATGTATATGTGATATAACACACTTGATCATTTCCATCTTATTATTCCCAGTGATCTTCCCTTCGTCTCCTCTATAATCCATTGCTTTATAAAAAAAAAATTTATTAGTATATTTATGCTATACATCATAGGGAATTTGTACTAATACATAATATAGCTTTTTTCATCACTTGTCTCCCTCTCAAAACTTCTTCCCATCTCCAAAGACAAAACCTCCGTTTTCATACTTTTCATTCTATTTGCTTTTTTCCACTTCGCTCCTTCCCTTCATCCTCTCCCCTGCCTTGTTCCCTTTCCCATTTTCTTCCTACTTCTCAACATTTTTCTTCCATTCTGGTTTTTACTCTGTTGGCTTCTCACACAAAAGAAACAATGTGATATTTAAACGTGTGTGTGTGTGTGTGTGTGTGTGTGTGTGTGTGTGTGTGTGTGTGAGATTAACTGCACTTAAAAGCATGGTCTAAAGTTGCATCCATTTGCCTAAAGTTGTCTCAATCCTATCCATTCTTTTTCTTTCTTTCCTTTTTTTAAAATTTTAGGTAAAGGTCTACAGGGTGTTTAGGATTTCACTATTGGATCGGACTCATAGTAATCTGCCTGTTTACAGTCTCCCAAGAGCTGGCATTGCAGGTGTGCACCACAACAACCAGTCTCAGTTGCCAGCTCAGCACACCCTGGGGCCAGGGCCAGCAAAGCAGACCCGCAGCTCAAACCCCCAACCCCTGTGCCTGTTTGCAGGTGCATTAATCCACTGAGCTATTTGGCTGGCCCTAACTTTATCCTTCTTTGTGGCACATTTTCTATATGCATTCATGTGTTTATGAGTATCTGTGCTGTTTCCAAGATTAAGTTATTAAAATTAGGCTACTATAAACATGGGGATACATATATTGCTATAGTATGATGCTCTTAACGCTTTCAAAAGATACCAAAAAAGGGAATAGCTGGGTCAAACGGAACCTGTAGTTTTAGTTTTTTCGTGAATCTGTATACTGATTTTTACAGTGGATGTACCAATTTACATTGTCTTCAAAAGTAGAAAAGTGTTCCTTTTTCTCTAGTCTCTCCAGGATTTATTATTGGTTGATTTGTTGATGATAACCATTCTTTCTGGGGTGAGATGAAATCTCAGTGTTATTTTAATTTGCATTTCTCCATAACCAGTGATATTAAACATGTTTTTCATATTTTTATTTGCAGTTTGTACTTCTTTATCTGAGAAGTGTCTATTCATTTGAGACTCCATTTTTGGATTGGATCTTCAAATTTGGGGGGTCTGATTTTTTTTAGTGCTTTATATATTCTACATAATAATCTTTTGTCTGAGGGGTAGCCAGAAAATAAACATTTTTTCTATTATGTGGGTTTTCTCTTCAATTTCTTAATGGTTTCTTTTACTGTCATAAAAGCTTTTTTAATATAATAATATCCTACTTGTTGATTTTTTGTAATATTTCCTGTGTAATCAGACTTTTATTCATAAAGTATTTGTGTATACCTATGTCTTCAACAGTTTAACTTATTTTATCTTCCATTGATTTTGTTTTAATGTTTAAATCTTTGATCCCAGGGCTGGTTCGATACCCAGCCTGCTGTGCCAACCCTGCCCCCGGGGCATGCTTACAGGGTGATTGAAACTGGGCATGTGCGCATGTCTGTAATTTCAGCACCTGGAAAGCTGAGGCCAGGAGAATCACTATGAGTCTGATCTAAGAGTAAGAGCCTCTAGGCCTTGTCCTAAATAGAGAGAAAAAAATAAAATTTTTGATGCTTGTCCATTTTACTTCAGTTCATGGTGAGAGATATGGGTGTAGATTTAATCTTTGGCATCTAGAAAGCCAGTTTCCCACACAACATTTATTTATTTTATTTATTATTTTTATTCTTGTTTCAGAACCTTTGTTTGTTTATTCACTCATTTTTATGGCCAGCTCAGCCCGCCCCAAGGGCAGGGCTGGCGCAGCATGTGGTGCCGGGGATCGAACCGTGGTCTCTGAAGCTGCCCAAGCTTTCCCAAGCAGGCGCTTTAGACCACTGAGCCATCCCGCCAGGCCCACAACATTTATTTAAAAGACTTTTTTTTCTAGTTAATGTATGTGGCTCCTTTCTTAACAATAAGGTAGCTGTGGTTGAAGTTGTTTCAGCATTTTCTTTATTACATTGATAATTAGGTCTTTTTTTTGCCTGGGGGGTACTAGTATCATGCTGTTCATATCACAGTAGCTTTGTAGTATAATTTCAGATTTGAGATTGTTTCCCACACTGCTTTTACTATTCTAGGTCTCTTCTAGTACAAAATGCATGTTAAGATTTTTTTCTCTAATTTTGTGGCATATGCTATTGGTATTTTGATTGGGATTGTGTAAAATCTGCATTACAGTTTGGGAAGTATGGGCATTTTCATTGTGTTGGTTGTACCCTTTCCAAAACAAGGACTATGGTTTCCATTTTATGATATCCTCTTTAATTTACTTTTTCAAAGTACTGTAGTTTTCACTATAAAGGTCTTTCACTTCCTTCATTAGACTGACTCCTAAGTATTTTTTAATACTATTTAAGAAGGGCTTATATCCCTAATTTCTCTTAACTTGCTATTTTTGTTCTGGAACATTATTGATTTCTGAGTGTTGGCTTTTTATCCAGCTACACAACTGAATATGGTTGTTAAATCCAGTAGTCTTTTGGTGTAGTTTTTCTGTCTTGAAATCAGAATATCATGTCATTTACAAATAAAGACAAGTTAACTTTTCCTTCCCTATTATTATTCCTTTTATTTCTTTCTCTTGTGTAATTTTTTTTTTTTGTCTTTTTGAGACAGGGTCTCACTATGCAGTTCAGGCTGGCTTTGAGCTCACTTTGGGAGCTCAGGCTGGTCTCGAACTCACACCGATCCTCCTGCCTCAGCCTCCTGAGTGCTGGGAACTCTTGTGTAATTGCTCTAATTTTTCCAGATCCATATTAAATAGCAGTGGTGATGGTAAACATCTCTGCCTTGTTCCTGATATTAGAGTGAAAGGTTTCAGTTATTGACTATTTAATATAATGTTGACAATGTGTCCTAAATGACTTATATCAGATTGAAAGAGAGATCTTCAATTCTAATTTTCTGTAGGATGTTCTACTTTTTTATATCATCAGAGTATTAGATTTTATCAAATTTTTCCACATCTACTAAGATTATCTTTTTAGCTAAACCTGATTTTTTCTTTATTTTTTAAGTCTTAAGTTTTATTTAAATAGCCTCTAGTAAGCACAGAACAGACCAGTTACTACAACTTCTTCATAATTCCAGTGAACCAAGCAAAGGAGGGCAAGCATGCCCATAGTCAGCTGTCAGTCAGTGTGATGGGTGAGATCTCAAGAGGAGCGGCCCCAGCCTTGTCCTGCTACTGCAGGAGTATCCACCTTGGAGCAAGGATTCTTGATGGTCCCATCAATTGACATGATCAGGCATGCAGCCTCAGAGGCTACTGTCGGGGCATAAGTCCCAATCAGTAGCTACTGTTTTCCTGGGACAGTACTTTAATAATCCTGAAGGTACTTAACAAGCTCCATCTACTGAGATTACCTTATGAGTCTTTTCCTTGGTTCTGTTCATGTGGTGCATTATTTTGTGTGTGTGTGTGTGTGTGTGTGTGTGTGTGCGCGCGCGTGGGCGCGCACACACACATACATGTTGATCCATCGCGGCAGTCCGGCAATAATTTTATATTTTCATGTGGTATGATCTTCTCAATGATTTGCTGCATTCTGTTTTCCAATGTCTTATTGAATTTTTGCAATTATATTTCTTAAGAAGATTGGCCTCTAGTTCTAATTTTTCGTTGTATACCTCTGCTTTTGGTGTCCGGTTCACATCCAGTAATGAGTTTGGGCATATTGTTTCCTTTAACTTTCATTTAAAAAGGCCAATGAGATATCTCAGCAGACAAAGCACTTTCTTAGGTAATTGCAGGAGCCAGTGTTTGATCCCTGGCACTGCAGGCTGCACCAGCCCCACCCCTGAGTGCTCTGAACTGGCGACAGAGTCCAGGCTTAGTGGTGTACACCTGCAATCCCAGCACTACAGAGGCAGAAAACAGGAGAATGACGTGGAGTGAGACACTGAACCAAAAAAATGAAATTTCATTGAAGAGTTTCAAAGGAGCAGCATTAAATCTCTCTAAATTACTTGTAAAATTCAGCAGTGAATCTATCAGTATCATTGGTAGTTTTGAATTACATCTTCAATTTCACTAACTAATATTGTGTTATTTAGAATTTTTATGTTTTCTTCATTCAGCTTTTGGAATTCATATGATTCTAAGAATCTAATCATTTCTTCTGTTTTCCATCTTATTTGAGAACAGTTTCTCACCATATATATACATAATCTTCTGGAGTTTTACAGGATCCATTGTGCTTTTACTTTTTTCATTCCTAATTGTATGGATTTGAGTCTTTTTAACAAAAGGAGTTGGCTAAAAGTTTATTCATTTTATTTAACCTTTCAAAGAACCAACTCTGAATAACAGGGCCAGCCAGATAGCTCAGCAGACTAAAGTGCCTGTTTAGGCAGAGCACAGCAGCCAGGGTTTGATCCTGGTATGCCATGCCAGCACTACCCCCAGGGTGCACTGAGATGGTGATTGAGACTGGACATAGTGGTGCATGTCTATAATCCCAGTCCTTGGGAGGCTGAAAACAGGAGGATCACTACAACTCCAATTTGTGTGGTGAGACCCTATAGACCCTGCACCATGTATATATATATATATATATATATATATATATATATATATATAAAAGAACAGTTTAGGCTGCCGAGATAGCTCATTAGACTAAGCACCTGCTTAGGGAATAGGAATACAGGGAGCAGTATTCAATCACCAGCACAACATACTGAGTGGGCCACTGAGTCTCAGTATGGTGGCATATGGCTGTGATCCCAGCGCTGGGGAGGCTGAAAACAGGAGGATCATTAGGAGTCCAACCTGTGTAGTGAGACCCTGTACCAAATAAATAAAAAAGAGTAAATAATAGTTAATGTTTAATTTTTTCTCTTTTTATTTTTTTGATGAATTTATGTGCTTATACCTGGAAATCTGAGCGACTAATTTGAAGACAACAAAATACAATATAATAACCATTATTGAACTCCTATCATTATTTTACTGAAATTCTCTATCACTTCTAAAGTTTTTACTATATTTTTATTTTAAAGGAAAAAAAAAGAGAGGGGCCAGAGACATAGCTCAGCGGAATAAGTGCTTGCCTGGCAAGCATAAGGTCCTGAGTTCAGTCCCTGGTACCATCAAAAACAAAAAAAAGAGAACAAGGACAAAGAAAAAAACAAAGCAACATAAAAAATGGTATGGTATTTCAAAACAGAAAATTAACAGTGATTATCATACTATACATTTATATTATCAAATTTGTTGCTCAGATGATCAGATATAGGTATGCACGACCAATCAAACAATGAAATTTTAACTCTTCCTTTCAATAAGATATTAGAAACTATACACATTTTTAAAAACAAGGTAAAAGATATTTAACATTAATTATTATATCTTTAATGTAGTTGCTCAGATATTTTTAATATTTTTTCATCTTTAAAAACAAAAAGAAATCTGTTCTGATCTTTATAATTTCCTCCCTTCTATGCTTTTTAGTTTTTAAGTTGTTCTTTTTCTAAGAGCTTGAGGTTCAACTTTAAATTCTTTATTTCAGCTTGCCCTGTTTTCTGATATGGAAATTCACTGCTACAAATTTCCATCATAGGACTGCTTTCATTAAATCCTGTAAGTGCACAGTGTGTTGTACCATTAATATTGTTTAATTGTGAAATTGCCTAATTTCTTCAATTTTATCTCTTACCCATTGGTTGTTCAGTAAGGTATAATTTAATTTCCATAAAGTTTTTGTGGTTTCTTTTGCCATTGATCCTGATTTCGTTGCACAATGATCTGATAAAATGCTTGGAATAATTTGAATTGTTTTTCAATTACTTAAGAGCTAGTATATGATCTGTTTTGCAGAACATCCCATGTGCAGCTGAGAAGAACGTATATTCTGATGTTATGGTGTGGAACACTCTGCACATATCTATTAAGTGCATTTGTTCACAGGTTTGGTTCAGTTCTAATATTTCTTTGTTTTTTGTCTAGTTAATCTCTATTTTAGGCAATGGTGTATTGAGGTTCCCCATTACAATGACATTAGTTTGGATTTCTTTAATGTCCATTAAAGTGTTTTATATAGTGGGTTACACAGCTATTTGGCACATAAATATGTATGATGGTTATCTTTTCTTCTTGGATTATTCCCTTTATCAAATGCATATTGACCTTTGTCTCTTCTGATCAGTTCTAGCTGGAAGTCCAGGCTTTTTTTTTTCCGAATAGAATATCTATTCCTACTATTTTTCAGATTCCTGTTGCATGGAGTATTATTTTATCCTTTGACTTTAGGCCTATGAATTTATCTTTGAGTTGAATGTTTTTCTTTTATGTAGCATATGTTAGAACTTGTTTCTTGACCCATTCTGCCAATGTATGTCTTTTGACTGACACATTGAGTCCATTTATACTGATGATTATAACTGATAGGTATTGACATATTTATATCTTTGTCAAATTGTTTTTCTGTTGTTGTTTCCATTTGTTTTCCTTCTGGTTAATAACTTTCCATCTCTGATGGATTTATTCTACTGGGATTCATGAAATTATTGTCTTTGTTGTCTTATTCTAGACCAGTGGTTCTCAACCTTTCTAATGCTGGGACCCCGCAATACAGTTCCTCATGTTACGGTGACCCCCAAACCAAAAAATAATTTTGGCGGCTACTTCAAAACTGTAATTTTGCTACAGTTATGATTCAGAATGGCTTTAGGTGACCCCTCTGTTTTGGTCATTCGACCCCCGCCGGGGTCGCAACCCACAGGTTGAGAACCGCAGAGTATCCTTCAGAAATTTCCAAGGTCCTGGAATGGGAGTCATGAATTTTTTGGGTTTTCTTTATCATAGAAGTAGCTCATTTCTTTATCAACTTTGAAAGATTAATTCTTTCAGGGTACATGAATTGGGGATGGAAGATGTTTTCTTCTAGGGCTTAAAATGCTTCACTCTAAGCTCTCCTTGAATTACAGGTTGTGTTGAAAAATCTGCTGTGACTCTGATGGGCTTTCCTTTATAAATGATTTATTTTCTCAAGCAGTACCTAATATTGTGTTCTTGTATTGAATTTATGGAATCTTCATTCTTAAATAGCTTGATGTAGTTTTCTCTGCTTATGGTTAATTGAAATTCTATATGCCTCACTTGTGTGTATGTCAAACCCTTTTTCCATGCTTGGAAAGTTTTTTGCCATTGCTTCTATGAATAGGGTTTTTTTTTATGTACTATGTGCCATCTACTGTTTTTTTTTTTCACTTATTTAAATTAATCCTGTGTTACTTTTCTTTGCATCATCTAGCAGTGTTTGGATGGATTGTTTCAGTCAGTTACTATTTTGAAGTCTTTCATTTGATGATCACTAACCACAAACACGTTTTCTAAATCTGGTTTTCTGTCCTCATATGGCCTCATTCTGCTATACTTTCAATAGAATGTTTAAGCTCTTGGATTGTTTGAATCTGTTCCATGTAGTCCATTTTTTCCCTATGGTTCTCATGGTTTCCATCAGTTTTCTAAGCTTCTCACTTTTTATTTTATCTTCTCTAGATTCACCAAGCATGCTCTACATTATAGTTATCATTTCTTTAGTTATCTGTGAAATTATTTCTGATTTTTTTCCAGGAGACTCAGTCAGCTAATTGTTACTTCTGCTGCAGCCACTTCAGAAATTTCAGATGTTTGGCCTTGATTTCTTCCACTTTAATGCCCCCTAGATTTCCCTTAGGCAAACTGAAGTCTAGGTATATATATTAATTATGTGTCTTATGGTTTTCTATATTTTAAATTTTGTTTTCTGAGTTGATGCTTGTAAATTGTTTTTGTTAGGTAGCTTCATAACTAGCATGAAGACATCTTTAGGAAATGTCTACTTTTTGTAGTTATCTTCTAGGTGTATATGGCTTTTGGCATTTGAGTCTGTCTCAAGATCATATCTCTTCAATTACTGGGGATGAGGAGTTGCTGATTATTTGGTCAAGCACCCAGTTCAATGGTACCGAGCTCTGATATTCTTAATGATTCCTCAGACAATCTTGGCATTGGTATGCAGGAAGGACTAACTGATTACAAATCTGTCATGTTGGCTAAAGTAGTAAAATAATCATTAAAATAGCACCAAGCACAGTGTGATAAATGACAAACTGTGGTAACTGTTAAATTGCCACAATTAACCATAGGTACTATACTTTTAGTTATAGAACAGAATTTGAAATAAATCAGAAAATTACACAAATTAACTATCATCTCAGTAGAGAAATTTTACTCTCGGGAAAAAATTTAAAAAGATAAGAGGCAAAGACAGAGGAATAGAAGAACAGAAAAATTAGAAACAAAGACAAAGGATAAAGGTAGACTATTGGTGCTTTGTGAAACAGGTCAAGACAGGAGGCATGGAAAGAGTAGAAAAACAAAAATAAGAACTAAACAAAACCAAAACACTAAAAACAATATTCATACTCATTAGAAAAAATCAAAAGCAACAATCACATAAGACAGAAGAAGAGCCAAGTGGAGAGAAAGACAGAGAGACAAACAGACAGATAGACAGAGAGACAGAGAGAGAGAGAGGTCAGAGCAAGGGCAGCATATTTAAACATGGCTACTGGGAGATCACCATCTAGCAGCGTCCCGGTGGGGCCAAGGAGAAGCAGACATGATGTATTCCTTCAAGTAGTGTTGGAGGGGCCAGTACACTGGGGCTTTTTTTTTTTTTTTTGAGACAGGGTCTCGCTATGCAGTTCAGGCTGGCCTGGCCTTGAGCTCACTTTTGTAGCCCAGACTGGTCTCGAACTCACACCGATCCTCCTGCATCAGCCTCCCAAGTGCTGTGATTACAGGTGTGAGCCACCACATCCGGGTTCACTGGGGCTTCTGACTGCTAGGGGGAAAGGATTTAGATATGCCCCTCTCCATCTCATAGTTCACACTTAGGAGGCAAAGCTGTGCAGGCCAGTGTGGAGGTGGGTGGCTGGCTTCTGAGAAATGAAGGTGAGAACACAGGCAGTCTCACACATACTGAAGCACAGTACAAGATCTGTGCATGCATGCAGTGCCATAGCCTGGGACTCAGCAGGCCCCAGACAGTTAAGAGGAAACTACAGAAGGCCCTGGTGCCTGCCAACCTCCAGCAGTACAGCTTTGCACCCAGCACCTCCCTCAAAAACACGGTCCAGTCCTTTGGGGCACACCTGCCACCAAATCAAAATGGCCAGCTGCCCTGACTGCTGGTCCCGAATGCCAAGAAGCAGTGGCTTACCCTGACCAGAACACAGACACCTGCACACACGTGTAGATAGGGAACTTACCACCTCCTCACGACCACTGGATTCTTCCCTACCCAGAATCTAGTGAAAGCTGTTCATAGGTACTCTTGCAGACACCAGACCCAGCATCTCTTGTGGAACCATGCAGCAAAATTCTCTATAGAAAGGCTCGATTCAGACTCTCCTAACTAATACAGGAGCTCAACATCTTGCTAGAAGATCACAGTAGCTTCATTTCCATGAGCAGCAGCAGGAAGAAGCAGAGCACAGCACCCAGATCCAACCAGTGCATCTGGATGAGTTCCAACTTGGTTGTTCTGGACCTGCATTTCAGTAATTGCTAACTGTATAACTGCACCAGAGCTCTACACCAAATGGCAAAGGACAGTGCTGTACAAAACTACAAATAAAAGGAGCAAGATGCCATCTCAGGCCCCAATCCCACCCAAAATAAATACAGGAGACACTAAAATAGAAGAAACTGGAACTCAACACATCTGAAACCTCAGAATTAATAGCATCTGAAGTAAAGAAACAAGTGCAGACATTTATACAGGAAATCAGATCAAAAATAACTTCTGAAGTAAAAAAGAAATGTACAAATTAATAGTATCTGCCGTAAAAAAAAAAAAAACTGCAGAAAAGTATAGAGGAAATGAGATCAGAAATAACCTTTCAAGTAAAAAAAAGAAATATCTGAATTAAAAGCATCTACAGTAAAGGAACAACAGCAAAAAAACTAGATAGGAAATCAGATTAGAAATAATCTCTTAAGTAAAAAAAAAGATAACTATAATGAAAGAATTAATAAATTCTTCTAAAGAAGACATTGACGAAAAATTAGAGGAGAATAAAAAATGATGGGATGCTTAAGTGAGCAATATAGGACAGAAATAGATACCATGAAGCATTTTCAAAGAGATATGCAGGACAATAAAATTTCAAACACAAGCTGGAAACACCGTATCAACAAACATGATGATAGAGATTTAGATCTTGAAGACAGAATTGCAGCTAGTGAAATGTAAGAAAGGATCCTGTAAAAAAAAATCAGGATGCAGGAAAAATAATTCAACATCTGCAAGATGATGCAAAGATGAACAATTTGGCATTAATAGCAATCAACAAGAAAGGAGTCAATACAAAGGTTATAAAAAGAATATTGGGAGAAGTATTAGCAGAAAACTTCCCAAATATGAAAAATGATCAGACATACAGTAACTGAAGCATACAGAACTGCAAATAACATCAACCTGACTAAAAACACACCCAGACATTTAATAGTCAAGATCCCAGAAATCCACCAGAAGAATAATATACTAAAACCTGCTGGAGAAAAGAAACAGGTTACATTTAAAGGAAAACCCATCAGAATAATGGCAGATTTCCCTTCACAAACCATGAAGTCAAGAAAACCATGGGACATAATGCTTGAAGTCCTCAATGAAAACAAATTCCAGCTCAGACTGGTATAACCTACGAAACTGTCATTCAAGTTTGGTGGAGAAGTGAAATACTTCCATGACAGAGAACACCTAAACACATTCACAATGACAAAGCCAAGCCTTCACAGACTACTAGAAGATACTTTAAAAGGTACCAAAATGACCCAAACTCCATGAGTGAGAACAGAAGGAACCCACAAAATAAGGCAACCAATTAAATACTGGAGAAAAAGGGGAAGACAATGTTAGCTGAAAAACATGTCAAACATAAACCAATACATTTCAATTATAACCATCAATGTAAATGGAATTAATCTTCCAATAAAAGAAATACAGTGGCACAGTGGATTAGGAAGCAAAATCCAACAATATGCTGTATACAAGAAAAACACCTAACTCATACAGAAATTCAGACGCTGAAAGTCAAAGGATGGAAAATAACACTACATGCCCCAGCACCTTCGAAAAAAAGCAGAAATAGCAATACTGCATGCAGATAGTCTGAACTTCAAACCAAGATAGATTAAACTAAATAAATATGGTCATTATATACTGATCAGGGGAAAAATTCAAGATGAAGAGGTAATACTCATAAATATACATGCACCTAACATGGGAACACCAAGCTATATAAGACAAATCTTAGAAGATGTGAAAAATCTAATATTCAAGAACACAATCTTAACAGAAGACCTTCACACCCCTTCATCCCAAAAAGATAGGTCAAGCAGACTAAAAATTAGCAAATAAGTAGCAGAACTGAGCCAGAATTTAGAACAACTGGACTTAGTGGATGTATACAGAGTGTTCCACCCAACCACTTCTGAATACACATTTTTTCAGCTGCACATGGGACATTTTCAAAAATAGATCATGCTTAAGTATATGCTAGAAAACAGAAATTATCCTATGCATATTATCTGACCACAGTGCAATGAAACTAGAAAAAAATGACAAAACAAACCACAACAACCTCAGAAATACATGGAATTTAAACAACACTTTCCTGAACAACCAATGTGTTACAGAGGAAATTAAATAAGAAATTAAACAATATCTACAGTCAGTTTAATGAAAATTTAAACACAACCTCCCAGAATTTATGGGAGGCAATGAAGCCATTTCTTAGAGGTAAATTTATAGCTCTGAACTCACACATTAAGAAAAAAGAGCAGCAACAAATAAATACCCTAATGCTGCACCTAAATAATCTAGAAAAGGAAGAGTAAACCAAAACCAAGACCAAAAGATGAGAAAAAAAATATAAATATTAAAGCAGACATTAATTCAATTGAAACAAAGAAAACAATACAAACAATTAATGAATCAAAAAACTGGTTCTTTGGAAGATTAAACAAAATTGATAAGCCCCTAGCTAACCTCATTAAAAAGAATAAAGTAAAAACTCAAATTCAAGCAATAAGGAATGAAAAGGGTGACATTTCAACAGATATAGTTGAGATCCAGAAGATCATCAATAGCTACTTTGAGAATTTTCACTCTCACAGAATTAAAGACACAGATTAAATGGACAGATTCCTAGAAATGTATACTTCAGCAAAACTGAATCAGGAAGATATAAAACTTGCAATGACACAATAACAGCCAATGAATCGCACAATGTAATTAAAAAAAAAAAACTACTGACAAAGAAAAGCCAAGGTCCTGATGGATTCACAACCAAAATCTATAGGAAACTTGCAGAATATATAATCACAATATTCCTCAAACTCTTCAATGACATCGAAAAGAAAACAACCCTCCAAAAAACATTCCTGGAGGCAAGTATACTGGTGCCAATAGCAGAGAAAGATGCAACCAGAAAGAGAACTACAGGCCAACCTGTATCACAAACATCAATGCAAAAATCCTTAATAAAATTCTAGCAAATAGAATACAACAAATCATTAAGATGATTATTCATCATGACCAAGTAGGATTCCTCTCAAAAATGCAAGAACCATTCAACATATGCAAACCTATAAATGTAATACACTAAAGCAATAGTACCAAATGTAAAAGCCACATGATCATCTCAGTTTATGGAGAGAAGAAGTTAAACTATAATTATTTAGAGATGACATGATAATCTTTTTGGAAGAACCAAAAAACTCCACCAAGAAGCTACTAGAATTAATAAAAATTTCAGTAACATAGCACGATCCAAAGTCAACACACAAAAGTCAATAGCGTTCCTCTACACAGATAACAAACACACTGGGGTAAAATTACAGAAACAATACTTCTTATAATAAGCATTTTGGAGACTCCTTCAAAAACTACAACTGGAAATCTCATTCAATCCAGCTATCCTCCTACTGGGAATTTTCCCAGAAGAACTGAACACATCATATCATAGTGATAGCTGTTCACCTATGTTTATAGCAGCACAATTTGTGATAGCCAAATCTTGGAAACAACCAAAATACCCATCATCTTAAGAATGGTTGAAAAAGATGTGGTATTTTTATACAGTGGAATATTACTCAGCTATAAAGAATGAGTAACTACAAGATTTCATATATAAGTGGATGTATCTTGAACATATATTCATAAGTGAAACCAAACGTGCATGTGTAAATATCATATAGTCTTCCTAGTGTAAGAACTCAAAAGAAGAAATAAAAATGGAAAAGCATAAAACAGCTGAATGGAAAATAAGAAGTTAAGGGTTAAACAATGAAAAGACAAAACTGCACTGTCTGTATCCTGTGCTCTGAATAAGTACTACAGTGACAACAATATGCATTGTATCAATTATTTGGAATGTACTAGTAACGTCTTTTGAAACTGTCGCATTATTTCTTATTAAAAGTAATGAAAAATACATTTTTTTAAAAAAGCATTGGCTGCTGGAGAATACAAAGTACTGGCTGTCATGGCCTGCAAACCACCAGCCACAGTCCTTCCGGAACCTCGCTCACCTCATAGGCATTGAGTTCATGCAAGACCCAAATGAGCAACAGCTGAAGAAATCAAGGGGACAGTATGTCCTGGAGCTACCGAGCCTATGCTAAATCTACCTCTGTAACTGGCTCCACCAGAGAGCTCAGCTGACGTGCTCAATATGCAGTCATGGTCCAACCCTAGCAATAGGCTGACATCTCTGCTTTTCTCTCTCTCTCTCTCTCTCTCTCTCTCTCTCTCTCTCTCTCTCTCTCTCTCTCTCTCGCTCT